>QVOA01004048.1:0-29544 GCA_014825685.1 Pseudomyrmex cubaensis | reverse complement strand
TGAAACACAACTTTATATAAACTATAAAAATAAAAAGCAAAAAAAAAATTTTTATTTCTATGACATTTTTATTTCTATGCTTGCCTCGACTCGTGAAGGAGAACGTCTGTACCCGACGAGGAATAAATATCAGCGCTATGCTCATTATCTTTACTAAAAGGCGAAACAGCTGTTATTGTAGTTATCGTCGCCGTGGCGTTGTGAACGTTCCGAGTATAATATATATACTATACACGCGCGCGCAATTGTGTAATCAAAGGAAGGTCTGGCGATAGAGCGATTCGCGGAAATTGGTGAAAACGGCCGTATACAAGTCACAATGTGTTCCACTGATATGTAACTTATTGTTAGTATGTAACTTCGAGAAACTCGACGCCGTGCGTTCATTCATCTAGGGATCTTAGGTCTTAGGTGACCGAAGTAATTGTTTCGTTTAATTTCAACAAAATCGTTTTTTAATCAAAATGCGAAATCGCGCATCGATCCAAACGTCGCGCAATTTACGATATTAAGTCTCGATTTTTCAACGCTTTTTAGTTGACGTCGAGGAAGATTGCTGTGTACTCGAGATATATAAATACGTAAATGTATAACGTAATGTCGTCAATTTCGCTTCCGAGGAATTGAGCTGATTTCGCCAGCAAATATACATATATATATTGAATGAAGTGTTGCGTATCGGAAGCTTGACGTTGATTTGACGTTTGCTCAAAAAACGATAGTGAAGTAAATCGCGTTCGAGTACTACTTTACACTGCGTAAGAATTTTTACATTGTAATTTTAAGTCATATTTTTTGTCGACATTATCGTGCCGTAAGATTTTTTTTTTTTTTTTTTTTTTTTTTTTTTTTGTGTGTGTGTGTCTAAGACGCGATACAACGATTCTTTATTAAGACGTAAAACATACGATCGAGTTGATCGATAAGATCGATCTCGCGACATTGTGCGGAGGATAACGAAACTCCGGAGCGGATTTAATTGAAGCGTCTACTGTTGTAGCTAAACAAACAGGTGTCTAGTAAATTCGCGTGTAACCACTGCAATCCGTAGATTAAATGTTATTCAATAAAAATAAACAAAAATAAAAAAATAAAAAAAAAAAAAATCGTTTCTCGTAGTAGCGCGCGGTCGATGCGTTTTCCGAAGTTTATTCGGAAGTTTAACCAGGAAGAAAAGTACTCACACATACCCATATGCGTATTTCCGCTGCGGATACATTTACTTATGTTCTCGGTGGCAATACGGAGTATAAAAAGAAACGCGTAAAGTGTCGCAAATGCTTTGCATTTCCTATTTTACATTATCGAGGCCCCAGGCACATTATCTCTAGATTTCGCGCAAAAGAGCTTCGGTGCTTTGAATATACGTCCATTGTTGTCATGACTGCTGTTCTTGTCTGCAATTACATGTTTTTTTTTTTTTTTTTCGTCGATTCAACACGAAGTTCGAATTGTTTTTTTTTTTTTAACAAAAGATTTATAGACAAACAGGTCTGGTAGATTTAATAATAAATATTGTTGTTTGTCGCGCGTGTCGCTGCTTTTTTATCTCGAGAATGGACTGTCTGAAAATTAATATGTGTCTTGGAAATTGAAAGTTACGAAATGTCGATGTGTATGCACAGCGCCACCGAGATCGTTACGAATAGGCTAGTCTCAATGATGTACATACGTGTTGACAGGTAGACACAGGAACATTGTTCTCAATTCTCGTAGAGTAGAGAATCTCGCGTCGGTGAAAAACGATTATTCTCGCTGTTAGAAACTTTTGTCTCTTTCGCTATTTAAAAAAACGCAAATTGACGTTAAATGAATAGAACGGCCGGAAAAAAGGTGGATCCTAAGACCTAGGAAAAGCATTTATATATATATATATATATATATATATATATATACACACACATATACATATTATATCTCCTTCCATCCTCTCTGACAATCGTCCATCCTTCGTGGATTTTATCGCACTTCATTCAATCGCGAAAGAAAACGAAACGCAGTCACATTTGGAGCGCAATGATTGATATGATGATTTTTTGTTTTTTTTTTATTTACAATTCTTAAATAGACGCTAATTGAACAAACATTTTTACTTTTCCGTAAAATGTAATGATCCTTTATCGATCGAGTAGCTGAGTGAAGTAATGAAATATATTTATGTGATAAATAAGGTTGTGTAATATTAGAATTCCAGTAATTTCGAACGCGTGGGACCCGATTCTCCTTAGAAATTACTTTCTTCCCGTTCCAGTTAGCGACTGACTGACTGACAGCGAGAAACGAAAGATATATATTTCTTTGTTCTATAGAATGAAAATAAACGCGTGTTACAAGTTGCACAGTCACTCAAGATCGGGGAATAATCACTAGGAAACCTATTGGTCGCCCCTCCCTAAAGAGGTCAAAAGTCAAAATTGCGTGAATTGTTCGAAATTACTGGAGTTCTATTATATTTTTAAGATATTTTTAAGATATGTACATATCTTATATAGTTTTTGTTTTGTTACATATTTATAGAGTAAAAAATTGTTATATATATATTATACATATTGTTACATTGTTATATGTTGAGTAGTTTTTATACTAGTGGCTGTAAAGATTTATAAAAGCACTGCCTGATACAACGACGGTGTTTGTCGTTAAAATAGATTTTTTTTCTTGCGAGTGCGATTTCTGCTTTTCATTTAAAACAAAAACAAAAAAAAAAACGATCCAAAAATCTCGTTGTTTTTGTGCTCTGATGTTTGATCGCGTTCCATTTTCTTTTTGTCATCGTGGATTGCGTTAATGAGCGAGAACGCTCCCCCTGAGGTTTTTCTGCTCTTGACTGCTGTTCATTCGGTCCTGACGCGAATTTTTAATTACGCTAATTAAGGAACATCGCGAAATAACTTAGGAGTTCTCTCGCGAGAAAGTTAATCGGTTAAATATAATCAACGAACGCTCGAATTTCGCGCGTAAAGCTGCGTCAACAGTTAAGGGCCGATACCTTTAAGTCGCACAGCGCGATCGAAGATATGATCCACCTTGCTCAAACGTAAGATATGTAGTTTAGACGCTTCCTCGCGAGGGAGGCGAGAAGCGGGCGAAATCGGAACTTTTTAGGAATTTAATATTGCGAATGCTCCGGCGTTTGACCTGCTTCGATTGCTGATTTTTTTTTTTTTTTTTTTTTTTTCAAGCGCTAATGCGTTATACGAAGTACGTGTTGCGCGAAAGCATCGGTTCAGAAAAAACACGCAGCAGACATTTCAATACATATTTTCTTTTTTTTCTGAATTATAATGTTTCTCGTTTTAGCGACGCTTTGGCAACTAATTTGTATTAAAAATATTAAATCAATTTATATTAAAGATGAATTATAACGTTTTTTGTGTTTTTGTTTAATATTCGACAACATACATATTATATTTCATAAATGTAATTTGAGATCGCGGTGTTCGAGTGATTTTTTGACGATCAATCGGTCAACGAGTTAATACGTAATGTATTATACGCAGAGCACGATCGCTGCAATATTACGATAAATAGATTCTATATTGGAAACTTAATCCGTAAGATAAACAAATTACCATAAGACGTCTTTCCATATTTGCGCCATGGGGAACTCCCGTCGTTTTTCATCTTTCTGATCATCGTGTAACACCCTGCAATATATGTGTAACACCCTGCGATATACGTGTACACACACATATACACACATCGATACATTTTGATTGAAAAGAGTCGTGAATGTAGATATTTGGGTTGAAATATTTGTGAATGTAAAAAAATATATTATCGAAACTCTTTGCATATATATGTATATATATAGTTTGCAACAAGACATTTATTTTCAAATGCAGTGATTGGATGATCGGAAATGCGACGCGAGATCTACGTGGCGTTGAAAACCCAAAAAGATATACGAATGTAAATAGATTTAATTCTAAACTGTTAAGTAGTAAATTGTAAGGTTTAACGGATCGAAGAATGTGCGAAATGGTTAATCCCGAAGTCCAGTAGTGCTAACGATGGCTGTGATAAGAATAAGGAAAATAACTAAGAAGAAGAATGCAAAAAGAAAAAGCGAAAAAAAAAACAAAAAAAAAAAAAAAAAACAAACGAAAATCAGCAAAATTAGCGAAGCTTATCCTTCCTCTCTGCCGGGCTAAATTTTAAGATCGATTTTGGATTGATTTTTCGATCACACACGGTGTGTCGATTTGAGCGTTTAAAGAGTAGCCCGAGTACGCATTTAATTTAACGATCAAAATGATATTTTAGAAAAAAAGGTGCTCGGCTTCAAAAAAAACATATATTAAAAAAAAAAAAAATATGGTACAATCTCAAAATGTTTGTAAAAAAAATCCTCTTATTATAAAAAAAACCATCATCGTACTAAATGGTTTTCTTGAGGCTAAGCACACGAGTAGTTCTTCTATTTGAAGTATTCAATAAATACAAAAAAAGAGTTATTTAGATGACTTTAAAAAAAAACCTTACCTTATACATATAAGTATTATCTACGACCGAAAGATTTTACGTAGAAAAAAAACCGCAAAACTATGCAATAAGAACTCTCAGCTTTTTTGTAGCGTCTTGCCTTAGTCGATAATAAATGCAATGTTAATTAGTGAAGTTAATTAATTAGTGATATGTAAAATCACACAAGGGACATTCAAAATTATCGTATTTTCTTTCCAAAAGTTAAATAAACACTTTGTAATTATGTAATAGATGTTTCTGAATAATTAAATTATTTCAATTCTTCTGATTTACACAATATTTGTTTGTTAAATACTTTTATAATTCGTGACTTAATAATTGTTTAAATCTCTTACTTTGATCTGCATTTCATTTCATTCTTAATTATGATTAATACTTGATTTTGTTGAGATTATTCCGTATTGGAAGAAAAAGCGATAGTTTTGAAACCTCCCCTTCTCGAGAGGGAAGATTTGCCTTCTTTGGCCTCGGTTGAGAAAACCCCCGCGACATTCTCGATAAGATATATCCGTCGTAGTTTTCTCTCTTGTTCACTATAAAATTTAAAAAATCATATGTATGTGTGTGGGTGTGTGTGTTGCAAATATACATACACATATGTACACACGAATCTAAATTAGCACAAATTAATCAAACGTCAAACATTGTTTGCAATAATAACGCGAATATACACATGTACAAAATTACATACATATTGCATAGCGATATAGAGAGAAACACGCAAGACTATGACACACATTACCTATTATAGCAGTTACAGATCAATGTTCGTATGTCGTACGGATATTTGTATTTAAACATGTTAAATGTGAATCATTGTATCTCGACTGCCGCTTTTTGTGCTGATGAGATGTATATGTAAATTGATGAAAATCTCCTTAAATTGGTAAATTTAAATTTTTTGTTTTTCAGAAACAGAAAAAACTCTCTCTCTTATGTCTTTAATTATCTCCACAACATTGGAATTAAATGTCTAAAATCAGATTATGTTTGTTTTTAGAAATTTCTTCTGTATTATTTTATTATTACAATTTTGTTTGAGTTTTTTGCACTTGTGACAATCGCACGAAAATTGAAAGTGCAACGAAATTTCCATCACAAGATCATCAGGACAAAAAGTACGCTCCGAAGAATCGGCGTTTTTCGGAGAAACCGAAAGAAACGCATTGTTGTTAACGATTTTCCGGAGATCTAATCTCGACATCTTACACCTTTTCCTATTCTCGTTGCCGCAGCCGTGGTCCGCTCGTTAAATTTGATTAAAACACTAGAAATCTACATTCCAGGCTTTCAATCATTTGCACGAACCCTTTTCTATTCACATCTCGCTCTTCTGTCGCTCTTCTCCCCGACATCTTCTTCCGAAGAAGATAAATTCTAAGTTGTGCACAAAATTATGAGGTGCTATGATTCATTTATTAAAGAAGACAAACTATATTTCTTTTATCTGTATATTAAGACAAACTATTTCTTTTATTTTTTAACTCTCATTGTCCACAGAAACTACTTTCCTATTGTGCAAGTGAACATCTGAAAATTGAAAAATCCAAGGTTGATAAATCTTAATTTGAAAATATTAATGAAAACAATTTTTTTTCAAAGATTACAAGAACGAGATGCGTTTCTTTGTGCTAAAAGAAACGAAAGAAGAGCGTCACAATGAGACCATGTCGTGAGTAAAACTCAACTGTCCTCTCTTATCTTAGGCATCCCGAATTTTCCAGGCCCGAGTAGCGGCAATGGCACTGGCGCTGGTCTTGGAGCACGGGCTAGAGGCATTGGAGGTCCGCCGGGGGTGGGCATGGGCCTCGGAGGTGGTCCAGGAATGATTGGTCGTGCGGGAGGCTTCGGTCCCCGTGGCGGTGCAGGACCACACGGCACCAACTTTCTCGGAAGTAGCGGTGGCGGACCAGGAGCCATGCGAATGGAAAAAATTCATCCCCATCGATACAATCCGATAGGCATGGGCGGCAGCGGTAGTGGCAACTTCGTTCCATCGCACTTCTGGTGACTGTCTTTTGACAAAGACGAGAGTCGCGGTGTGAATAGTAGCAGTCAACAATCACCATTCTGACGTCAATCGCTACCGAAGTCCACTTATCGTTCTGCTGATGTAAGGAATCGTCACATTCGTCACTCTTAACGCGCCGAGAGTTAAATGGTAGGTCGGACATAAAAAAAAACAAACCAGGTAGAGAGTCAGTCGAATCGGGCAACTGCGTTCTGGGCGCGCGCTTGCGATTTTCTGTCGCTGCATTCACGTGCGTGCTGCTTACATTAGTCGCGAGAAATACAACACACATATACTTTCCAGCTTTACGTTTCTGTTTATCCTTCGAATCGCGGCGACAGAAAATCGCAAGTGCGCGCCCACATGCGAATCGAACATAAACAGTATCCAGTGATATTAATAATTCAATAAATTATAAACAAGGTTTTTAAACTTAAAGCTGCTTGTGATATTCAAAATTAATTGCCAAAATATGTCTCGTTTTATCTATTTATTTTTTATTTAATCGAAACTCGCGTGTGAATACTCATTCTGATACGTCATTAATTGAAATACTGCTGACAAGAATGTTTTCCGTCAAACGGTATGTATTAACTTTCTCGCTACAGCCGTCTCTGCTTCACGCTGTGTCGCAATAAGATTTTTATTTATTGCGTACCGTGAAAATGTAAATGTAAAAATGTCGAGCGAACCGCAGAGCCCACCGTAGCGAAAGGGTTGAACGAGTCTTCACTACCGCTGAAATGACAAAAATTGTAGAAAGAGATTATCGATTGAGAATGTAAACCAGAACCGGCGCATTTTGTTTTTCGCAATTCAGGGCATTGACTTCGGCGTTCACGCTTATTAACTTTCTCCGCTTCTTTCTCACTTCCTATTTTTTGTTCGAGATTCGTTAAGGTTTTCGATGCGTCGTCACGTGCGTTTTTTTTTTTAACTTGATTGAAAGTATTTTTTTATTATTAACCGCAAATAACTCTAATCATTTATGTGGAAAATTCTTCGGAAGTATCTATATTCTAGTGATATTTTATTATTATATGTAATCATACTTTTTTAAATATAAAGACAAAAAACAGAGAACAGTAAAGCCATTAATCTTTTTAATGCGGTATTTACATATGTATATGAGGCAAAAATTTTAAGAAACAAATTTTTTTTCTCTTAAAAAAAATTGTGTAAAATTAAGTTATATATATATTTTTGTATTCATAGTTGTATACGTGTAACTATTAAGTTTAAAGCTGAATGGATGTTTTTAAAAAACTAAAATTAAAAACAAAAAAATTTAATTTAATTTAATTTAATTTTCAGGCACATAAAACCTATGCATGTAGTGTATCATAGTTTGTCTTAATCTGAATGAATGTATGTATGTATGTATGTTTGTACGTGCATAAATTTCTCAGTTTGGTATATCATAAATGTATTGTACTAGATAAAATTTAGTACAATAACTACGTGTAACAAAAATTTGAAACTTATATTTATTAAAAATGATATATCAAAACTCGTAATTTTAGATATTTATAATATATATTTATACACTCATAAATTATATTAAATATATATTTCTATCATAATATTCTTATATTTATATTTTTTTAAGAGAAAAAACTAATTTCGATATTAAATCACATCATTAGAAAAATTGTTTTGCTTCAAATTGTTAAAAATCACGGAGTAACGTTCAAGAAAAAAAAATGATAAAGAACTATAGTTACAATGAACTTACAAGAAAATTTTCTGTTGTATCTGTACGCGGTAGTTTTCTTGAACTTGAAGATTTTATCACTAAAAGATCAATTGTGTGTATTTTGGAGCTTAAAACTGACAGAAGCGAGCGAATTAAAATTATATTATACGATTGCGTCAAGTCAAAATCTTGCGAATTTGTTCGCTCTTGTACTTTTTCTCAATTTAATTGAGAACCTCGTCTCGCGGAACATGATCAACCTTTTGATCTTAAGAGACGAACTTAGATGCTTCCTCGTTACATTTAGATCACACACATTATTTCGACCATTCGTTCAGAAAGAAAAAATTATCATTCCGTCAGCTTTTATGACTCTTGTATAGAGACGAATGAGTAGAGAAGTGAAGTCCACTTAAACTCGGAGAAGCTACTGTGTTGTATTATCAAGAGACGATATATGTTTTATGTCTCTGTATGTGTGTATGATTATCTAATACTTGTCAAAATGTCCATATAAATACCTACGTGAGTGACACATGTCGAAAGCTCTGACAAACTCGAAGCAGTACCTGAACTCGTGAGTTGTGTTAGCTGCGCTAGGAATAAACCAATTAAATAACAAAAAAAGTGAAGAAAACGATAGCGCAAACGCCCGAAATCAATGCACTGTTACGCCGTAGCCGTGTAAAAAAAAAAAAAAAATTATATCTACCATATTTTTCGAAACTAGTTTTCGAATTTCGAAAATCTCAAGCACACGAACTGAAAATACGTACTAACAAATGTTACATCCAAAAGTCCGTAATACTAATTTATTTTATTTATACGCATATTATCATTTTAAAAATTACACGGAAAATATTTTATTACTGAGACGACAGAGAAACAGAAGAAAATAACCTATCATTACAAACAAGTTGTCTGTGGTAAATATGTGGGTGAATTTGCGAATGAGGAATTAGGAATTAGTATTAAGTATGCGAATTATATAGACTTATGCGATAACTTTGTTTCAAAATGGGATGAAATCGCGAAATAGCTACTCAAGACAATGCGCTAAAAACAGTAATGTTATCCACATCAATGTGTTTGCAATTATATTTAAGGCTTTATTAGATTTGCAGTATCGTAAAAAAGAAAGGTAAATTTTATTTTAATTTTAATTTCATTCAGTTTCAATATATAACCTTTGCATGTACATACACACACACACACACACGTTATTCTCTGTGTGAGGTTTTTGGTTTCGTCTAGCTGATAACTGTCTCTACCTGGTTTTTTAATTTTCTACTGCGTGTACGATCGTGAAGTTTGCAAAAATTATCTTTTTACTAGAGCAGACACAAATATGCCAGAGAGAGTTTTATCGTCAAAAATATTTCCAGACTATTACAACGCTTATCTCAGAGCGCGTATATCAGGTGAAATGTACGTACTTTTGACGGTAAAATTTAAATATGTCAAATCTTCAAAAAGTCTTTGTAAATTACACTTTTGCTATTTTAATAAATATACGTGACATTATATCATGTTATATTATATTACATATTGTGTAACATGATAAAATGATTTTAATGTGATTTGCTCTAAATTGTACAACATTAAAATATTAGAAGTGAAAAAGAGACTTTTCAGATTTATCGCTGCAAATATTGTCTAAATCTATATTGCTTAACATTTTGCATTAGTGTACAATATAGTATGTAATAAGATATGACATATCTTATAGTATATAAGAAGATATGACATATCTTGTAGATGTGGTTTTGTCACAAAAAGATAAATTACGTCATTACAACACTGTTCAATAGCGGTCTTTCACAGGTGATTAACAATTAACGATAAGTTTTTAAAACTAACAACACGTAACTTAACGGTCAATGAGAACCTTACGTTGGATATTCGTTGCGAAATAAATAAATATATATATTTATATATTCACACACAGAAATATAATTGAAATTTCAATTCAAAATTCACGTGTAAAATTTACACACAGAAATATAAATATATATATTTATTTATTTCACAACAAACATCCAGCGTAAGGCTTGATCGTTAAATTGTTGTTTTAAACTTCAAGAGCCTCAACTCTTTAATTCGATAATTTTTTGTAGCTTCACGATTACTCTAACGTTTTGCTCGTGCACGAGAGTAGATTGTTTCATTTTGGTGTTCGATTTGTATTTTATATGACTTCGTAAGACAATCATAAACTAATTTAACACATTTTTAGTTAGCTCATTTTTTGCGTCTGTACACAAGACATCACAAAAAATCACGTCGTTGAAGCTCCCGGATACTCGCTGCAGCCACATTGAAATTTATAACACGACTATTATATCAACATGGTTTCAGAGTACCCGAGCTTTTCTTCAGGTGATCCAAGAGTTTGATGTGTTGCGAGTTTTATTTTTTTTACGCTTTTTATTTCATATTTTGCGACGTTTAATCGTAAGAAAACAAAAACAGTTTTATCATAAGACAAAGAACTTTAGCGCGTTGCTGAAAAGAATATATATTTAAATGTAACTCCGCAACATTGAAGCGGTGCGTGTGATGTCGATAGTATTCCTCAGCGAACGAAGAACCTGTACATTTGTATCAAATATGTTATTTAAGGGAAAAAGTGTTCACGGTAACGATGATTAAAAAAACATGTGGTCACAATGAATGAAAGAAAGAAAAAAAAAAAAAAGTTGATACAGGCAAGCTATCTAATACCTACCTAGAAAAGTAAATCACATGTGTTCCCAGCTTGTTCCTTTCTACTCACCGACAATTGACGAACCTAATGTTCACTTTTCCAATGGACACGATTTCCTATATGTTGACGAGAATTATTCGATATGTGTCCCTTATAAATAATTAGATATATTATAAAAATGACAATTATACAAAGTTAATTTTTCAAAATCTATTTTATCAAACAAAATATTTAATACAAAGTTAAATTTATTAAAAAGAAAATTAAATTATTCAATTGTTAATATTATTAATATTAATATTAATATTATTAATGATTATTAAATATTAAAATTTAATATATAACATAATTTTTTTACGACGATTTGGAGCCTTTTTTTAAAATTATTTTGACTTTAGAACTTTTTTTTTTTTTTTTTTAAGTCTGGTTTGCTGATGTCTATCTTCATTTTATTGATGTCGAATCTTTCCCATCCGATTTGTCAAAATGTCTGTTTTCTCATTTTACATCAGATTATCTCTTCACTAAGTCATCATTTTCACACGTGTATTACAAAATCCGTTCCAGTTTCCGTTACCAACTAACTACATGCTTACGCGACCCACAAATACGCTGTAATTGATTTTGCATTAAGCAAATTTTAAACTATGTTGCGGCACGCATACATGCGAATACATGCGATTTATTTCAGATAGATTCGAGAATATGTGTTTTCTCGAGATCGTGTATTCTTTCTGTCGATGAAATTCGCAATGTATACATATAGTGTATTCCATTTTGTTCCGAACGTTCTATCTCGATGTTTTATAATATATTGTTAAACGGGATATTAAGAAGTTGAGAAAAGAAAAATAAATTAAATAAATTACCCTTGAATATTTATGTAAAGCCTTAAACACACAAACAAAGTTTCGAATAAATCTGATTATTACACTTAATTTTCGCTAATTGATCGTTTAATGCGCATCAATGTGTAACAATATTGACACGTGAGATAATGTTTCTTCTTGACTTTACGTAAGATTTGATACCTGTGTATAAATTTTATTTCCACTACTGTAGTGTAGAAAACAATTGATACTGGCGAATCTGTGTGTGAAAGTGTTTGACTTATCTGACTCGTTCTATGATTAATTAATTAATTTAATTTTAATTGAACAGTTTAGTTTCCGCGCTGTATCTTATTCTCGTCACCAGTGGTGTACATAAAGATATAGGGAAACTCAATACTCGATATATTGCGACACCTGATAGACGATGAGACTGACTACTTTTTAGTAGGTGACAAACTCTGACTAATTGTAAGTATCGTATTTTTCTCGAAAAAAAAAGACACACCAGTTAAAGGTTGATTTTACTCGATTTTTGACCTGAGCGACAGGTCCCGAGGACGGATCTCGTTCTCGTGAAAATCTAAAAAAAAAAAAAAAAAAAAAAAAAAAAAAAAAAAAGTAAAATGTAGTTTACTTTAAAATAGTAGATTTACTAAGTGCAGCAGGAATGAGGTCTGAAGTAATAGACAAATAGAACTGAATAAATGAAGGCTCCGCTGTGAAGACGCGCGTGAAATTGACGTTTGAATTTTGTAGTTTACGCAGAATCTTAATTATACGACATGATTTGCGACAGAGATAAGAGATACATACATATAACACAATTGAATTGAATAAAAATTTTTGCACGAAGAGGAAAAACGCGCTCCTATGTAAATTGTGACGATTTCGCACTATAATGAAACATGTGTACCGAAAGATACAATAAAAAAACCCATCTGTTCGCTTAGAAAGAGTTCTTGACATTTTTTGATGACTTGAGTTTGTTTATCGAATATACATCTTGTATGGGAAAAACAATAGAGTACTCTGCTGTAGAAATATTCGTTTAAAAGAATAGTTTACCGAGAAAACATTTTATTTAATATCTGATGTACAAAATACACATTTTGCGTCTTATCTAGTTTTAATTTAGCGAAGAGAGCAAGTAATGCATGCTTTTGTATGTAAAAAAAAAAGAGAAAGAAAAATTATTTTCCGCATGAAAATTTTTCTCCATGTATAAATAATCGAAAAGTATATAAATTATATATTTAATAATGCATTTCGCAAAACTTCCATCGAAGAATTCGAGCGACCACAGTTATGCCCTTCAATAGGCAGCTCGCATTTAAAAACTAGCAAAGTGCCCAATGATGAGCCGCAACATAGTCGCTCTATTACATCGTCGATATGTTATTCTATACACTGTAAGTACTAAAAAAACAAATTTGCTAATTGCACGGTAGCTTGTGTTAATTATTCTTATTTACAGACTTATTTATAACTTGCAATATTATATTGTCAATGCTAGTCGCACGGTGTTACACGGTGTTTTTGCGTGCATACGTACCGATTTACGTTCTAGTTTTTTTTCATCTGCTCTTTATCGTAAATACCTCCACACTTTGAAATGGAATTTACACGTCTCGTGTAAATTCATATTATTCAGCGCAAAGCGCGCGAGAAATCCGTTCGGACAAAAGTTCGTTCGGAGGAACGCGCGCGAGAAATGTTCGGAAGAGACGCACTTTTAAGACTGACTTTTAGCAAGTTCGACCATGGAACTTTATAACGGCGTGATTCGGTTCCACCCACAGGATGCTGCGGCCTAGAGATTAGCCGACGAACTCTCATATATAAAGGAAACAGGAAGGGGCGGATAGACCGAGATACTATCTTCGTGAGTTTATCCTAAAAAAACGCGTCGTTTTTGTCTGCGCGCTGCTAAGTAAAATTAAAACGTGTGAATGTTGTAATTGGTGTGTTAAATAATTCGGGCGCCGAAAGCGTTTATTGCAAAATTATCCAAAACACAAGTTTTAATATAATTCTGTTATTTTTTTTTTTTTTTTTTTTTTTTTTTTTTTTTTTTTTTAGATTGAAAATAAACAATTTAAATGCGCGCGGCCTAAATTAATTTATCTAGCCTTGATAGAATTTCTGATTCCGCGGCAAGAAACTACAAGAGTGGCGATAAACCATGCCTTCACGCAACCACAAACCTATTTCCAACTTTGCTGATAAATGGAAATTCTTATCGCGCTCGTCACTCGTTATATTTCAGTTGTTTTCTCATTACAAAGGCTCGGAACTTAAAACTTGATTAAGTGATATTTTTCTCAAACAAATGTTAAACTTTCAAGTTTTTGAATTTTACTTTAAGTTAAATTTTAATTAAACAATCCTAATTATAAAAAAAACTTTTCTTCTATGTTACTGATTAATTTGCATTTAAACGCGCAGAGTAAAACTCGTTCTTGGAACTTCAATCACAAACACGCGTTTGTGAGAAATTAACAAACAATTACATTTGTTGCCGAAAAAAGTCGATTTAAATTCGACTCGACGAGAATGTGAACATTAATTGCTACACCAGTCAAATTTTATACAATTGATCTGGGACGCCGTGTGGACAGACCGAAGGCCTGTCTTTGCCACGGCGCGTTGAATTTATATCATTATAATTTCTGATTAGAGCGATAGGGGTCAGATGTACACACGCGGGCGCGCGTGTATGTACACTCACATTCGAAACAGGAAAGTGCGAGAGAGAGAAAGAAAGAAAGAGAAACTGCGGTCGAATCGCATTGTTGAGATGACTCATCGTGAGCTCGCGCGTTTTGGTTTATTTTCCTCTCGCGACCGAATCAACCGACTGTCCTCCCGCGATGCCGTGTCGTCGTCGACTTGAGGTCAAGTTTTTTTTTTCAATACTCGTTTACGCAACCGTCGCCGATCCGATAAAAATGCACAGCTCTCTCCCTTCTTCGCCGATTTTATTTTCATTCACGCGCGCCGATCATGCGTGCGATATACACTTCACCTTCAAATATTTTTTCACAAGAGGTCATATTTTTTTTTGGTGTTTAATTCTACTCGGATATATTTGTTATTTTTTTCGTTTGCAAAGCGATTGTTAAATGTACTTAGCAGCGTTTTGCATTTACAATAGCAAACGGTATATTTCTCTCATGTAAATACAAAAAAAAAAAAAAAAAAAAAAAAAAAAAAAAAACTAAATTCGAATCTGCAGAAAGTCCAAAACTCATACAATTAAATTACGAGTAGCAACGTAATTCCAATTTGTATTCCGGCGTATATATGCATGTGGGGTTTCTCGAGCGCATATTCCGCTCGAGGAAAATATTCGTTTCCGTCTCCGGGATATGCGATATTTTTATTTTCAATAACGATAATAACGTGTGGTATCGCGGTTAAACCGCGCGAAGTATACCGCGTTTTCCGGTGTGTTCACACGCACAAACCTATGACGACGACGAGGCCGCAAACGTTTTACGCAACCGCCACGCGCGACATCCCGGGGGCAACTGGATTTAACAGGAACAACAGCGCATGAACGAAAGGAAACCGTCGGCTACCAAAGGCTAGAAACGAATGAGAGAAAGAGAGCGAAAAAGGTGGAGAGGTGGGGGGTACGCACATGTGTATCCGTAGACAACACGGTCAGAAACTCACGAGGACCCTTGGAAAGGGCTTTGCATAATTCTCACTGTGACTTACACTGTGTGTTATAAACATCACACGTGAGATCTCTCACGCACGTTTATGATTTTATATGTTTATATTATATATTTTTTTTTTCATAATTTGTTGCACACATGATTCGCAAAATGGAAAGATAAATATTTTCTGGGTTTACTTGTATGAAATATTCGACGAATATATCCTATTCGATTTTCAAGCGATTCCGATGTTCGTCGTTGCTTCTTGAAGGGAGAATAAAAAGAGAGAAAAATGATAAAACTCGGAATTATTCGGAATGTGAAATTGATTCCGGGTAAGTTAGCACAATACGAGTAGACGAAATAGAAATTTCGCTTCTCGCGAACAAAAAAATAAGACCGGGGTCAAAGAGTACTGTCCTGTGTCACGAGGGGGACATGGTAAAATTTGCATTTCCTGTGCGCGATGAATAATTCCACACGGCGAGATCGGGCCCGTGTGCGTTGGTCGCGCACGCTTTCGAATTAGGTCCCCGGCCGGCGCGGCGGCGCGTGCATTCGAAATCGGAGCCAAAATCGACGCGTCGATTCGTCGTCCGTTTAGAGCGTCCGACTGGTCGACTTCATCGAGAAAGAATTTTTCTCAGAAAACTCGTTGTTTTTTTTTTTTTTTTTGTATATACGCATGTTTTTTTGCACGCATAAATTTTAACAAAGAGAAAAGAAATAACGTTATAGATATTTTTATTTTTTTCAAGTGACTTTCAAGACAGAGATTTTCAAACAAATATTTTACCGAATACAGAACGTCTGGTCGAAGTTAAACGACGTCGTGGACTCTTTGTAAAGAAAATTCCGAAGCTGAAGGTTCTCCCGTGAAGGGGATGGCTGGGTTTTCGGGGTGAAGAGGCAAAAAAAGATAAAGAGAACTGGAGAAGAAGGAAGGGAAAAGAGAGAGCATTATATATATATATATATATACGTGTATGTAGGAACAGCTGTTCTCGTCGACGAGGGCCCGGTCCTCGGCTGCGCGCACCTACACAGAAGGAGTTCCTTTACAGCGGGCCCCTTTCACGGAGTCTCTCTCAGGTACGTACGTGCAACACGTGTTGCGCCCGCGTTTCATCCGGGGAACCGTTTCCGATGACTCATACGGAATACGTACAATGTGCGATATGCTTTTTACACACAAGGCTGTAGACGGAGAGCGCCAAGTCGTCGGAGACGACCATACACAGGGTGACGCATTTATATCTCGGATTCTTTCGTGTTTTTTCCGTCCAACCTTGATAGTTTTATTTTATTTTATTTTATTTTTTATTTACACTTGAAGTTTTAAGTAAAGAAAATTAAATTTATATAAAACATTCTACTATACACTCTGTGAACAACTTGTTTTACTCCGATTTCTTTCGTTGTTTTATTATTGATAAAAATTTTTAGTATTGTTTTGTTATTGTTATTGATTTATTATTTTTATTTTTATTTTATTTTGTTCTTGCTGTTTTATTATTGTTATTGATTATTATTGTTCTTTGTTACTGTTATTTTCATTTTTGACAAAAAAATCGGTTGGTTCATTTTTATACGTAACTCGTATAAAATAAACTCGTATAAAATAACTCGTATAAACTAAACTAAAAAATATTCATAAATTTCATTATTGTATTTTAAGTTTCCGTTTTTAAAACCTATTTGTCTTAATCATACGAAGAAAACTCGGCAGACCCGGTTGTATCTTCGCTTGTATCTCCGAAACCGCCGGGGATGACCGTTCGTAATCGGCCGAGATGAAACGCGAGAAGCCGTAAATGTGAAGCCGCAACGTATGACGGGGCACACTTGTGCGTTCCGGGACAAAAAAATTACGCAGCATCTGTGTGGAATCGTGAAAGAGAGATGAGGCGATCTTTCAGTAAAAACTGTTTGTACACCCCGTTTACTCGTGGGAGCAAGATTCACACATTCTTTTATTTGTGTGTGTATGTGTTTAACGTTTTGTCTTTCTATAGTAATACACACTTTCTCACGACGAATTTTCTTCGCCGCCAATATGTGCGTCTCGGTTTTTCAGAACAAAGAGAAACGAAACACACAATGTAATTAAAAAATAAACTTCATGTATTTATTTTGTATATAAATAATAATCAGTACAAGCGACGAATAAACATAATAAATGCGTATACACTGAAAAAAGAGTTTTGTTAAAATAACCAAAAGGATGCTTTCTGAGTAACGGTCAAGTTTGTCTTTGTGTACTTCGATCTTATATTAATAATCTTAACAAAACTATCTTTTCCGTGTACTTGTAGCGATTTTTTATTCTGCGCACAAGAATCAGTTCCGAGAATCTTCACGAGACACTTCAATATACGCGTACAATATTGCACAGAAAATTATGATATTATACAAACGATATAACGACATGAATGTGTTAAAAATATTTTTTTTTTTTTTTATCACTCTGATATAATCAAATAATCATCGTGATCATCAATATTCGATAGTGACTGTTTTCGTCTTCAGATACTCGTTGAGTGCCTCCTGTCCCAGATCCTTGCCGAATCCCGACATCTTGAAGCCGCCGAAAGGAGCCGCCACGTCCGTCTTGTTGTACGTGTTGATGAACACCGTGCCGGCTTCGATTTTTTCCGCGAACCTGAGCGCGCGGCCAATGTCCCTGGTGAGAATTCCCGAGGCCAGACCGAACTCTGTGTTGTTCGCCCGTGCAATCATCTCATCCGTGTTTTTCGAGCTGAATTTGGAGATGACCATGACGGGGCCGAAAGACTCCTCTTTGGCAATGTACATGTTGTCCGTCACGTCCGTAAACACCGTAGGCTCGAAATACCAACCCGGACGGTTCAGTCTCTTGCCGCCGTAGACCAGCCGCGCGCCCTCCTCGATCCCTTTCTGCACGTATTCCAAGAGCTTGTCCAAATGGGCTTTATGATTCTGCGGTCCATGAGCCGTGCTTCTGTCCAGCGGATTGCCGATGGTGATTTTCTTCACCTCGTCCACCACGCGTCTCACGAACTCGTCGTGAATTGTTTCCTCCACGAAGAGTCGTCCTGATAAAGAATAAAAATAGATGTATAAAAAGTTAAATAGAAAATAAATAGATATATAAAGTAAATAAATAAATAAAAGTAAATTAAAATAAACGAATATGTAAATAGATTTATAAAAAGTTTATTACCGGCAGCGATACAGTTCTCTCCTTTGTTGAAGAACACGCTACCCATGCCGACCCTGACCGCCTGCTGTAGGTCGACGTCCTCGAAGATGACGAGAGGACTTTTACCGCCGAGCTCCAACGATACCTTTTTGAGATTGCTGTCGGCGCAGCATCTCATGATCGACTGACCGACCTGCGTTGAACCGGTGAAGCCAAGCTTCCTAATGAACGGGTGTCCCACTATGGCGTTGCCAACAGAGGTGCCAAATCCGCAGACGATGTTAATGACACCCGGTGGAATGCCGGCGCGCGCAGACAGTTCGGCAAACTTGAGGGCGGTCAGTGGTGAGGCTTGGGCGGGTTTCATTACTACAGTGTTTCCGGCCGCCAGACATGCCGCCATCTTCCACGACAGCATCATCAAAGGGTAGTTCCAGGGCGTGACCAGGCCGCAGACGCCAATCGGTTCGCGTCGCGTGAAGGTCAAGTTTCGGTTCGGACGCGCGTGCGAGATGGGTATGGTCGTGCCCTGAATCTTGTCGCACCAGCCGGCAAAGTATCGCCAGGTTTCTATCGACATGCCTACGTGGGTTTTCAGAGCGAGAGTATAGACCGCTCCGGAATCGAGACTTTCCAGAGTGGCCAGTTCCTCTTTGTGCTGCTCCATCAAGTCCGCTAATCTAGAAAATGAAGAATGGAAGGATTTTAATGGCCTGGAGTGTAACAATTGCATAAGTAAAAAAAAAAAAAGATTGCGTCGTACTTGAACAACAACGCGCCACGTTCTCTGGCGCTGATCTTGCCCCACTCGCCCTCCTCGAATGCTTTCTTAGCGGCTCTGACGGCTCTATCAACATCCTCAGCAGTCGCGCTCTCCACGATACAGATGACACTCTCGTCGTGAGGATTTATGGTATCGAGAGGCTTGCCGTGACCGTTGACAAACTGACCGTCGATGAAGAGCTGCCTGGGAAATCTCAGAGTCATATTATTGGCCTGTACCTCCACCGAGTCGTACGCGATCTCCTTCGAAGCTAGATTTCCACGAGTGGCAAGAACAACGGTCGTGCTGAACTCAATGAAAACTGGCGCCATGAAGACGTCGATGTTTTGCAGACTGACGCCAAAGTTGTCTTTGACTTCCTCGATTAGTCGCACCACATCCATGCTGCCCGCACCGGAAGCGAAGAAATCCGTCTCATGATCAACATCTAATTTGAGTATATCGGACCAGATTCGACGCAGATCTTCGACGATCTTTTCTTCCTCTTGCGTGAACTCCACGATCTCGTTGCCGCCAGTTTGACCGTATTTGCTGGCGTGAATAGTCTTATTGCCGATCTTGATCCTTTCTACGTTCACGAATCGTCCGTCGACAGCCTCTATTAGCAAACCGTTCTGATGAATGATTCCCTTTCGTCCCGAGAGATCCAGTTCTCTCTCAGCTTCCGGTAACTTGTCGTCGCTCCACAAGAACGAGCCGAAGAGACGCACCTCTTCCTCTCCGTTTAACGGCGTCCAGGCTCCTGGTGTGCTGTCCAGACCACGGATGAAGTTGTGAATCTCCTTCGCCGGTTTTGTCCAGTCGATCTTCTGAAGCTCCTTCTTGTTCAACATCGGATCATAGGTCGCGCCCTCCTCGGGTTGCGGTATTTCAGGCGCGATTCCCTTGGCTATCATGTCGACGGCCTCGGCCATACCTTTGATACCGTCCGGATACAGGAAGTTGTTATACAGACTGTCCACGGTGTCATTAGGTTCCACTTTGCAGGATCGTTGGAGGAGAATAGGCCCGGTATCCAGGCCCTCGTCCGTCCAAAAGATCGAATATCCAGCGATGTCATCTCCTTGGATCAGCGTCCTGAAACAATCAGCCGCTGCGTCTAGTAAAGAGTTGTTAAATTTTTATTTAATTATAAAAAAATCATTTTGTTATCCAATTTCTCTATTTATGCAAAACAAAAAAATAATATGTTTAAAATTTACGATTGACACACATCGATAATTCATTGACACTGAGAATAAGTTGTTTAAAAATCAAGTAAATGTATTTTCTTAAAACTCTTTTTTCTTGCTTTTAATAAAAATAGTTTATTTTATTTAATTGTTTATTAAAAGTATTTATATATATATATATATATATATATATAATTTTAAACAATGTGACAGACTGAAGAGTGACCTCCGGCTCTTGTTGGTAAATCCAATTCAAAATTTTTAAAAACGGCAGTTGAAGGACCAAAGCATGTTGTTTTGCAGTAATAAAAATTACTGTAGAATTAATTTTCAAAACGTTTCGACTTTTATTAAAGTCCTCTTCAGTTGAACTATAAACGAGATGAATAATATTAATGAACGAGAGCGATAATCTACATATATAGATTTAGAAAAATATTACAATATATAATAACTGATACAAAATAAAGAGTACCTTAAATATTTAATTTTAAGTAAAATAAATGTGTATTAAGTACAGTAATTTATATATCTATACATTTATATATTTATGCAATATTTATACAGTAATTTATACAATATCTATATTTTTTTTTTACATTTAAATACTGTCTTCATAAAATATATAGTATCATTCATTAATTAAAGTAAATTGTTTTTTAAGACTAACACATGTGTAAACTAACACATCAGAAATACGTGTGTATTTCTGATAAAAAAAACTGTCTAAATAAACATTTGAAACAAAAACATTTTATTTTATCAAAAAAAAAAAAAAAAAAAATTATATATTCGGTTGGTGCTAATGACATAATATATAATTTTACTCTTATATTATTGTAAATGTACAATTATCTTATAATATAAAAGTCAAATTATATATTATGTCATTAGCACCAACCGAATATATAATTTTTTTTTAAATAAAATAAAATGACAGTTTTTCCCTTAAGTGTAATCAGAAATACACATGTATACGTATAAGTAATATTAAAGCATGCAAACATTGGGAATCATATGGCGAGTTCGTGCTCGCGTATGTTATCGTCAATATGTATGTTATCATTATCGTCAGCGTGTTTTCAACGAGAAAGTAGTTTTGCTTCGCAATTGAGAGAGCAAGATCCGCGGCGAACCGGTTGTCACGACGCGTGCAAGGATGCTAATATATGTATATATCGAGAAACGGTTGTATCGCAACCGACTGACCTCTGTGCGATTTGTGCGATATGTGAGCGTGACTGAGTTTTGTTATGCAATAACTACGGTACACATTATGAATAAATTTATAATTAATTTTTTTAAACTAAATTTAAGTAATTTGGAAATATATATATATATATATATATATATATATATATATATATATATATATATATATATATATATATATATATATATATATATATATATATTTCACATCCACCGTCGGCTTTTATTGACTATTTGATTCTTAGTTTTTGTAACTTATTTACATTTTTAATTCTCACCATTTGTTATTCTAGAATTAATATATATTTTTGCAGAAAGAATGAATAAATATACACATATATATTTAAATTTTTAGTATAAATTATACTGAATTTTTGAATTAAAGTTTTCAATTCGTAATTCATATAGGAAGGCTTTGGCACGGAAAGCCGAGGTTCGACTCCTGGCCGAAGTGTTTTTTTTCTCAATATTAATTTATTAATTTAGATAGGGGGGTAAAACGGGGATTTCTCATATATATGATGCAAATCCAGCATCCTATATGAATTACGAATTGAAAATTTCAATTCAAAAATCCAGTGGTATAATTTACACCAAAAATTTAAATATATATGTATATATTTTTTCATTATTTTTGCAAAAACATCCTGCGTCGGCTCTTATTGACCATTTGATTCTTAGTTTAACTTTCAAGAACCTTATCTCTTTGTTGAAGACAAAAAATTTATTTTGTCAAGTATCGCGACGACATAATTTTGAACTGACAGTTTTGAAGACAGTTTTGGATTTGTATGTTACATATTCTTGCTTTAAAAGTCTTGTATCATAGAGATATAACTGGACTTATCCGATAAAAACAGCTGGTAATGACAGAAATAAAGACTCACCAGTTTATAGCACTCGCTCCTCTGTGCCGGGGCAGCAGAGACGGGTGATAACATATAGTACGGAGACGAGGATGATTGATGACTTCCATAGGAATGTACTGGGTGCAGAAGGGTAAGACATTGAGATCCGCCTCTATGCTCTTGTACAGCTCCAGAATTTCGGGCAAAATCACTCCCTTGCTTCTCCAGGATTTGATCTTAAAGACCGGCGTGTTGTCGGCCTTGGCGGTGACGGCCAAAGGATCCTCGCGATTTCCTTTATCCGGAATCGTGAACACTCCGGTGACCTGATGTCCGTTTTGTCGCAAGAGTTTGTAAACTTCCGCCGCAAAAGGACTCTGCCCAATGATAGCCACCTTTAGCTGTGCCATTATCGACTGCGTTCACGAAAAATTTTTTTAGTAATTTATATTTAGTAATTTATAATTAGTAATTTATATTTTTTAAATATTTTTTTATACCTATTTGTGAGAAATTTTTATCTAAATATTCATTGTAAGACAGTTGTAAAAAAATATGTACTAACTTATAGTTTTATTATATCGTTAAGTATATATTTTATACTAGAAAATGTGCGACCAATTTTGTTCGAGAAGTTTAACAATATATGTACAGTTGCTTACAAAAACCAGTCTTTTTTTTAGATTCCGGTCTTATAAGCAGAGATTACTGGACAATTAAATTTTTAAGCAATTTTTTAAATATTTAAGTCAAATTTAATGTTGCAAAAGAAGAATTCGACAACATTTTTTGCTCCACAACTTTAGAGAAGTAGAGAAAAAGAAAGGATTGAAACTTCTCTCATTTGAGAACTTCTAGTACTTCCAAAAAATGCACAAATACGGCAGTTCCTTCGAACTCACGCCTTTCAAACTTATTATCATAAGAATAAGTCTCACTTTTTGTGCGTATAATAGGAAGTAAATGAAACTGTTTCTTGTTAAAAAAGTTTTTTGTATTTTTTTCTTAAATCTTTCTGTAAATATGTGACTCGATGTTGCCTAATTCGAGAAAGAAATTATTAGAGACACCGATAAAATTTTATCAAAATTTTTCTTGGTGCGTGACTCGATGTTGCCAAATTCGAGAAAGAAATGATTAGAAACACCGATAAAATTTTATCAAAATTTTTCTCAGTAAAAGAAAAAGTTTTTCTTTTCTTGATAAGTTCTTTCAACAATTAACGACTCGATTTGGTTACTACAGAATCACCTGAAAACAGCGATTACCGATTTACGTACCTGTTCGAATATTAGTTCGCCGTGTGAATGCTAATAGTGTGGTTCTAAACTATAAAGAAGCAGTTGCGAAGCTTTCTTTTTCTGAAGAGAACAGACCACCATGCAGAAATAGAAGCTTTAATCGTCATCATAAATTACCATCACCGCACATGAAAAAAAAGTAATATTTAATAATATTAATTAGTAAAATATAATGGATAATTACATATTTTAATTAATGTTAAAAAATAATGCAATTGCTAGGCGTAGATTTTTCTAGGCACAGATTTTTCTTTATTCGTCATAAAATTATTAATTGTAATTTGTAAGATACAAGCTAGGAAAGAGAAGTAAGTTATATGTACAAAAGTGTGTATGCGTATTATCTCAAATACGATATACGTATATAATACTTTATCAATATATATATTAAAATATACAATATAAAATCAATATATATATATTAATATAAATATATATTATATGTATATATTATATATATATTACATTAATATATGTAATAATGTATATATATATAATATAATATATATAACATATATAATACTTTATAAAATCTATTTTATAAATCTAAATTTCATTATTAACACACACACGCACACAAAATCAGAAAAATAAGAAAACAAAATTCATAAAATCCAGTAAAACAGATTATTTTTAATTTCTACAATATTTCTATTTATAATTTCTGTTCACACGTGTTCGTGAAGTTATGGATATTTTTCTATTCTATACGCTTGACGAATACGTGTCGCTAAATGATAATTTGCGTGTGAAAAATAATGTATATTTATAAAAAGATAGAGTTTATTTTTATTAGAAAAAAAAAGAATTACTGTGATGTGTGTACTTGTTTTAGTAATTATTTATTAGTGCGATATATGTATCAATACATCGAGATAAATATTTCGCGACAATCGAGTCGTAAACGAAACGTATGGTTGTCATATACGTCTTCGCAAAATGTCATCCGGACGTTAGTTTAATTGTTAAACGTTTTTTAGTGGAATTCGCGGCTTACGGCACTAAATGCGAAATAGCGTCGCAAGATAAGATTCCGGAGGCTCAGCATCGGTTTCAGGATTACAGGACGAAATACACATGTAATCGCGATCTCACTTTTCTTACTGATTGCACGCGCACTTTCACTTTTGCTTACTCTGATTGAAATGTGCGGAGATCTTTACGGTCAGCTCCGAACTAGTATATTCACGCCGGTGTATTGGAATCGGTTCTTTCGTCTCTTGTGGTCCCCGGATTAAAGCGCCATCGTTTATATAATGTTGACTATATCTCGCTCATTACTCCTCGTGCTATCTTTTAAGACACCAACGACTGATATTCCGTGACTGTGCTCGCATTTGAATGATTCATCAAATTATGCATATAAATATTCCTGTATTTTTAATAAACATGATAACATCTCTCAGATTTATGAGCGCGCGCGTGTGTATATACATATACATATATATGTATACAATATATACACACACACACACATGTATCTAGAAATAGCATTTTATTACTTATACATGTTTAGTAATAAAATTACATCGAATAATGATATAACAATTTTCTTTTGCTATTATATATTTGCCGTCACAAAAATAATAATATATAAATGATAGAATGTTTTTACAAATTATAAAAATTAAGATACAGGTTGTTAAACATTTTTTTGTTGCTCAATTAATGTCATATTTAATTATACGATAAAGGAGACAACAAATGTGTAAAAAAAACGTACATTTTTGTATTTTTTTCTTTTTTTTTATATATTTGATTTTACAATGTTAAATGGGTTTACAAGAGGAATATTTGCAATATTTTATTTCTTCCTATTTGAATAAACGTGCGCATCACTCGGTGTTTCCTAAAATATTTATGTAATTATTAGGACAACAGTTCACGGAAAAGTTGCTTTCTATGTGACGCGAATAACGTCTGATAACCTCTTGTAACTGTAACCACTCGCTATGAGTCCGAACTAGTTCAATCTGGTCCTCGGGATAATCAAAATGTAAATTCGATAAAAGGTCTCGCTAGTAAAACTGATGGCTTTCCTGATTTTTGTCACTCGTCTCCGCTGAACTGCTTCGAGTTGGTTTTCGGGTCACTCCGCGCGTAGTCGGGGTGACGATCTCTACCACAGAAGACGTGTAAAACGCTCGACTCAGCGTTATTCGATTTGCGTATTCGTGACACAGCAGAAGTAGCCGATCGTGATGTTACATCATTTAGTTGCGAACAGCCTTGTTTTATAAAGAATCGAGTTATCTGTATCGGACGACAATCTTTCGAACTAGGCGAAGAACGAACCTCTTCGACTGACAAATAAAACAATTTTTTTTTGATCAAGCAATGTGCGGCTTTACTTTCGGAGTATCAACGCACTTACAAATATAAATACATGTATCACGCGTTATTCGTGTAAGATAAAAATCCTTGAACTAATATAACAATATATTAATACTACAATATACGCAATTTGTCACACATATGATACAAAATTATACACATTTCTTATTTGCAAATGCTTACATTATTTCGCCTTTTTACACATAACTACAACCTATATAAAGCTTCTTCGGCGCAACACAATTAATTTGCTTCATCATTTGTTCCACAAGAGAAAAATCTGCTATAAAAAAAGACTCGGGAGAGAAAAAATTTTGTACAATACGGAAATAACTTCATCAAGACACGAGTTTTTCCTCGCTTCTAGCGTTACAATCTAATATGGTCAATAGTCTACACAATAAGTCGAAATGTAATTCGAACATGTAATAAATAAGTTGCCAATTGACGGTTCAATAACGCGGTACTTTGAACTCGGACGAACCCTCGATCGCTGTCGTTGGTTTCCGTTTGTTCATAATGTTCTGAATCTTCTGCCACTCGCGGTCAAGCTCCGCTTTCTCGTTCTTTTCCTTGTTGTATTTTCGGGTGCGTCTGCCGTCGGCCATCTTCACGCCATACTGAAACGCCGCCTTCGGCAACGCTTCCTTGTTGTTCATGTACTCGCTGTACTCCTCGGGAGTGTCGAAATCCCAACGGCCAATAGGGCCTTTCTTGTTGCCCAGATCCATCTTCGTGTAATCCACTTCGTCGTCCGAGTCGTCGATCGCGTCCTGCATCTCGTCCAGACCCGGATAACACTCCGCGTATCCTTCCGGCTCGGCCGCCAATTTGTTCAACAGCGCGCCCTTCTTCGGCGCGTTGCTGTCGGCCGCGGCGGGCGTCGCATTCTGCTGCAACGAGCTCGGCAGCTGCGGCGCATTCGCCTTGTCGTCTGTGTCCGCGTTTGATTCGGGTTTGTCAAAATACGAACCCTTCTTCTTCTCGCGCGACTGTCCGTCCTTCTTGCTCGCTACTGTCGGCACGTAGTCGCCGATGTCGCCGTAGATACTGTCATCGGCAGCCGGTGGTCGCGGATGGATGTCTATCATGTCGCTAAGTTCGTCGCCGCGCACACGTCCGTCTTTAAGTTTCTTGCTCTTCTTGCTGTGCCGACTGCCCTGACGCAGATACGACAGAATCTGAGCAAGTTTGTTAATCACTATGTCATTGGTCGTGAGTGTCGGTGTATTGTCAATCGTCGGCACATCCGCCTTACTCCTGATCAGCGTTGTTGGAATGTCTACGTCAGCATTTTCGTCATCCAGCTCGATCACGTAAGCCATGCGACCTGGAGTGAACAGCTCGTTCCGTTCGATCTGCTTGGATTTCATGGTCATTATAGTTTTGTACACATTTCGACCGATCTTCGTTTTGAACTGCATCTCGTCGTCTTTCTTTGACTCCGGTTCCTTCTTCGATTTCTCTTTTGGCTTCACTAGCTTCTCCATTTCCTGTTCCTGTTCGTGTTCTTTTGCTTCGATCTCACTGCGTACCTGTAAGAAATATTGTTAACGCAAATTCAATAGAAACACATTGAAGCAAAAAACTTGGAAATGAAATGTGCAAAACTTTATATAATACTTTTTGCAGAAGAGCGTAATCCAAGCCTTTGACCAAGTGAGTGTGTTCCATGTCACCACCTAAGAATTTGGATTGTTGGATCATCTGTCTTCTGCGTTCTGCTGCATCCATGCCGGACTTCAGATCTGGTGCGACAGCACGATAAGCGCTGGCATTGTTCATGGGATCTTCCGCTTGATAATCCTGATTAGTGCCATCTCTGCGCTCTCTGGCACGATCCCTGTACTTCTCTGCTAGCTCTGCCATTTTGTCTTCTTCTTGTTTCTTCAGCTTTGCGTAAAAACTTTTCTTCTTTCGTCGCAGCTCCGCTCGACTGCCTCCGCTAACTTGAGGTGTCTGGGCGGTTTTTGCGCTGGCATCCCTTGCTGTGCCAGGCAACGAAGCTGGGGTAGCCGACGGCACCGACGCTCTCGGGGTCATCAGGAGCTTTCGAAAGTCATCGTTTGTCAGTCGAACCGACATACCCACTTCTTCTTCCGTTGTTTCCGGCATTTTGGCTGTTTATTTTTTTCTTGATAGAAATTAAGTGAGATTAAGTGAAGTTATGACCAGAAAAAGTTTGGAACAACACGGTACAACAAAAATAATGAATCTTGATCTGTCAGATAAGGCGATACCGAACAAGTTGCAGAATGTAATTTTATAATAATTTAATGTTTAAGACAGCTGATATACAAACGTTTTGACTATTTATTTATCGTTAAAACATGTTGTGTATTTATTTATCGTTAAAACATGTTTATATGTTAAAACATGAATGAGTATTAAGAATCATACAGAAGAAGACTCGAAAATACTGTCGAAACGTTTGGGTATCAGCTGTATTAAACATTAAATCATTGCAAAAACATCCTGCAACCTGTTCAGTATCACCCTATCTGACAGATCAAGATTTTTCAACATCGAACCGAGGCTTTTTCTCCATATTATCAATAATAATAAAACCTTATATTTACCTTTTCTATTTGTGAAAAACTATATAGAAGCACACTACAAAATTCAGTTGTGCAATATGTTAAAATTGATCAAGTTTTGTTTACGAAATATGACAATTGACAATACTTTCAAAAATAATCATCATCAGGCTTAAACATATATACGTAATACTTGGTCTCGGTGCGAAAATGGCTCAGTGGACCGCTTCAGGTTGGTCCATACGACATATATATGTAATACCAGAGAGAAGCTTGAGAGCGGCCAGGCCTATAAAGGCCTATCTACATAAGACGCAGATGCGGGTCGCAGATCGCAGGTCTTGCGGAATTGACCAATTACGTTGGCTGATTGACTGATTTGACCGATGTGATTGATCATTTCCGCAAGACCTGCAACTTGCATTTGCGTATGTAGATAGGCCTTAAAGGCCATTCTACATAAAATCAGTCACTCGACTAACGTGATTGGTCAATTCCTCGAGATCTGCGACCTGCGACCTGCGTCTTCGTCCTATGTAGAATGGCCTTAAAAGTACCTTTTCATGTACGCAGCACGTGCTGCATACATAGGCAGCATGGAGGTAAAGGAGGGAGCATTAAGGTATATTATAGGCGCGGGGGGGATTTGACCTCTAAACAACTTTCAGCCATATTTATATGGCTGAAAGCTTAGACCATATATACTAATAGACACGGCCTGTCGATATGAATCCACGAGTCGAGCTGAAGCAAAGATAATATCATCTTTTGCCCA
>QVOA01004045.1:0-24318 GCA_014825685.1 Pseudomyrmex cubaensis | reverse complement strand
GAAAAAGTTTGACAAAGCCGAATTATAATATGAAAATAAGTTCGGCCGCGCGATCTGAAAAGTCATTTACGATTTTGCAAATTTCGCAAAATCCATTGAGTTATTAATGTGAGCTAATGAACGCATGAGAAGCGATAGTTCGAACTCTGTAGACGATTTTAAGTTGTATCGCCGTAAAAATCAGCTGATCGCAAGAAGCTCTGTCACACGCTGCTCGCATGTTTGTTTCGCCTTTAGTGGCTAAGTCATTGCATGAAGTTATTTTTCTTTACAATTGAAAATCATACACGCCTACAGAGTCCATCGCTTCCCACTCGCATTAATTAATTAATAACTCTATAACTATTGCAAAGTTTGCAAAATGGTAAGTGATTTTTTATTTCAGATTGACTCGGTTTATCTTCATACTTCAGCTGTGTAAGAAATTTCCAGACACTCTGCACAAATGTACAAAATTGTCGGACATGTAAATGGACGCGGAGTAGAATTATCTTAATTTCGAGAGTCTTTCTCAAGTTTAACTCCTCGCAACTCGAAGCTCGTATTTCCTACTTTTCTCGGATGATTCTATGTGTGTAGTTTCTCTTTTGACCGTCGTATCAGAGACGTAATAGCGTCTCCGTCTGGCGACCTCGAGGATGTTTGTCCGTCCGACGGAATTAACGAGCGGCGTTTCGAATCGTTATTTACCGACTTTCATGGTCGCGACCGACTACCTGACGGGGGGGTGACTTCCGGCTTCGGCGCTCGTTTAAAATTAAGCCATCCCCGAATGTCTCGGCGACCAGTGACAGCCGTGGCTCCGCTCGTCGTACAACGGCCGAGAGAGCTTTAAGCCTGGCTTAAATTTAAGCGGCTGCGATGAAACCGGGCGTTTAAATGAACGACTACCCCGAAGCGTCGGGCCCCGTTGACTCTTCTTTATCGCGTTACACGTTACCTCTACGGCTGTCGGGTCCCGTAACGAGAGAATCCGCGGCGATGCTCGTTCCGGCAAACGATGATTAAGAATCGTGTAGAGAGAGTCGCACATTTTAGGTTCTATATCGAATATCCGTAGAAATAACAATGGCACAATATTATATAAATTAAATTAAATTAAATTAAATTAATTATAATAATCTTTTTAAGCATCAGCAACATAGACGAAGTATTATAAAACAGTGTGTTAAACATAACTAAAAAAAAAATAACAATAATTCAAAAGGCGGAGGCAATTAACTACATTAATTGGATTTTATTGAAGTTAAGTTTAATAAATTGAATTTTTGGTTAAATAAATTGAATTTCAAATTTTTAATATTTTACGAAATTAAATTGTCAAAATTTAAATTTTAAATTTTAAATATTTTAAGATTGCGCTTGAGATAAAAGATTCGAAATTCGCGGAAGTGCTTCTAATCTCGAACTATCGATTAAAACACGAAAATATGGGAACCATCATTTCAAGTTCCTCGTCACCGCGCGCGCGCGCGCGCGTCGCCTCGGCGCATCGTTACAATATTTTCCCGAAAAGTCGGAGTTTAAACCACCGCGATGAGAGAGACCTCCCGGTATTAAATGAACCTCGTCGGCTATCCGTGGCGCGAGCAAGTGTCGCGGGGTGATATAACGTCAGCAGTAACTCTTCGTTATTAAGTTACACATTTCATCACAACTTTCGAGAGAGCGTGCTTCGGCGCGGGAGAGAGCTTTAGTCGCGCGGGACGGTAAATTTCGAAATAATCCCTAATAGCCCGATTTTCTTCAAGTTTTCCACTCCCGCGGGCGAACTTTCGCGCGTTACCCGTCGTCCCGCGCGCACAATGCGCCGCGATGTGAGTTAAGTTAAAACAATCTCCATTTGTTCGGTCGCGCGGTAATGTCCCCCATTAGCGCGTTTCTGTTTATAAATTGAGATTCTGTTTATTATCGCTCGTCCCCTCCCCTCTTAACTCACGCTTCTGCATAAATGTGTTGACAATTCCGAAATTAAATTTGTTTTGTTTCTCCTCCGCAGCTCTTTCTCGCTTATGTACACGTTAATTAATCATCGCGAGAGAAATATGACGCGTGAAATCTTCCCCGTGTCGTCCTCTCTCTCTCTCTCGAGTTTTCGACGGAAATTTCCCGGTCAGCGTCCATCCACTTTTCTTCACGAAAATTCAATTGGAAGAATTATCTCTCCGCGCGCGTAAGCAGATTGAACTTACCGTTTCCCGATACCGCCGGCGCCATTGTGGACGGATGGGAGTCTTGAAAGAAAATAAAGAGAAACCAGTCGGTAAGACACTCGAGATAAACTCACGACGCGTCGAGCGAAGAAAAATTATACACTCACGAGTGCAGTTGTAAGCGACCGGGCAGCAGGAATGGGGCGCGTACAGCGGGGTGCAGCCCGGAAGTGGCAGCAGACACTTCGGTCGGATGCATCTCCTCGTCCCGGAAATGCAGTAGCAGTACTCGCATCGACGCGAGCCTATCATCGCCGATCCCGAACCATATCGGACGCCATCGTGCAAACATCCTACAATAAACATTTGTTTATTTTATTCTATAAAAATTGTAACTGGTTAAATTGTCTCTAAAAACAAAAGTTTTTAAGATTATTATATTGCGTGTTTGATTTTGTTTACGTTTGTTTTACGTTTATTTTTTCGTTTTAATTTTTTTAATCTTCTTCTTCTTTGACTGTGTTTCCTAAGTAGTGCTCTAGTAGTTGTTTCGCCCGTTCTGACGTAGTCTGCGTGTACGGCTGCTTTTGCATTTAGATAACATTTTATAAACGTAACGTCGGTTATCCGTGTTCGCCTTTAAAAGAATAAAGGAAGATCTATATACAACGGTTAATCTTTAATTGCAATCGAGCGCAGAATGGAGTTTTTGGAATTCAGGTTAAATTGCTCTCGTTAAGATCGTTCCCATCCGTGAGATAGTGCGCGCGAGCTCCGTCGAAGTTCGGGCCGAAGTTCTTATTCCCCGTTCCGGTGATTTATTCACCGATGCTTTGAAGCAGAAAAAACAGTTTTATTTATTTACAGTAAAGAGGCAGTTGTTGTTTCCTTGGAAGAAAAGAAGAATCCTGCATGCTTCCGGAGAGAATTGCCATATTGCAATTCAACGAGTGCAATTTTAAATTTGACATTTCGGTAGAGAGAAAAGTTCGTTGCGGATTTTTTTATTACATTGTATATTTATAATTCAGCTTAGAGAATTTTATAAACGGATTTTGCAAAATTCCCATAAAGCCTCGAATAAAAAGGGAATTTTAAATCGGCTCGCTCGCGCGCGCGCGCGCGCGGCGACGAAAACGCGGGCGCAAAAATATATAGTGTGAAGATGTTATAAGAGCGAAGCCTAAAACAGTAGAAATGTAACGAGCGGTCGTTAAGGCGACAAGAATCGTAAATGTGCGCAACGTGTACAAAAATTTGTTCCATTATTGCAAATGAAAAACAGTTACCGTTGAAACGTTGCCGCGGCTGAGATGAAAGAATGTACTGTCGTAAACCTGCGCGGGCGAAGGCAAAGAAATCCTGAATTAATTTAAAATTACGTTCGTTTCAGCAGTAACGAGCCATCTTAACCCCTTCTGTGTTATGCCCGAGTTTAGCTGAGTGTTCTCCTACCCTCCTCAATTTATTTACCCAAGTTTACTCGGAACGTAACGAGGCTCATTTATTTACCGCAGAGAGTAACCCAGACCGCTCTTTTCAGAGACGCGAAACTTAAAATAGAAATTATTAAAAATAATAGCGCAGGTTGCTAATTTAGATCCCGGACGACTGCAGTCGACGCGATGTGTATAACGCCGAGAAAGAGAGAAATAGACGAGGAGAAAGAAAATCAACTTTTTATACTAAATAAATTAAAAAAAAAAAATAAAACTTGAAGAAAAAATTATAAATCACGCTCGAAACAAAGTTAAAGAAAAGCCACTTTTATTGCGGCCAAACGGATAAATCCATTTTGCGGCATATAATTTCAAGATTATTTGCGCAGCGGTATCTTGAAGCCGGGAAAGATAAATAACAAAGTGCAAAATCAACAAAGTAGAAATACCTTCCGTACGTGAGCTGTGAGCGTGCTTCTCATCCTCGGCTTCTGCGTTCGTTTGTACACTGGCTCTCCGCAACATATTCTCGACGTCGCCTGTAAGTCAGATAATAAATTTAAGCTCTAGCCACGATTAACTCTCTAATCTGCTTTGCCGCGAAGCCAAAACTTTTATGCGTTTTAACGCGATGGAAACTTTTTTTTTTTTTAATAAAAGAAACGCAAGGCGTTGTATGTACGAACATGACGCTTCTCTCTCTCTCTCTCTTTGTGGACTGCAAATAAAATCATTTAATTTGATCAAATTCGCGAATTTCGCACCCGGAAAACTCCGGGTTTGTTGCAATTTTAATTGCCTACGTGTAAAACTAATTTTTAATATTTTACATTTCACGCGGTGCAAAAGATATTTTACCAGTTTTCCAAATTACATTATGTAACATGTACATACATATATTTTATATCACATGCACATTAAAACTTGTTGAAATTATTATATTTTATACGATACGGATTTTATTAAAATTTTTTTTTACATTATTTCAAACCCGCAATATTTTCCTCATTATTATCCCAATAATCTGTCCGGAATTTCGCGGAACGGAGAACATTTTCGGTCTCCAATTAATTGTTAATGAATTTATCTGTCTCACAACAACAACGAGGGAGAGAGAGAGCGAGGTACCTATCGTAATTGATCAAAGATGTAATCGTCGTACTAACGTGGATCGCCGCAGACCAGCTCGGCGCAGCACATATTCTCGGCCGGCGGACGTACGTGACAGCCAGGCGGTGGTGGATTCGGCAGTCGCGGGCACACCCGGAGCCGGCATCTCAGCGCGCCCTCGGTGCACCGGCATCGCAGACAGGGTTCGGACGTACTCACGGCCGTTCCCTCCTGATAGCGGCGGCCCTCGTATCTGCAGCCTGCAATCGCGAAAGAGTGAATTTCTCGTTACGTAACAAAACTTTAATTATAGTGCCCGGAGAGTCCGGGCTATCGAAACTCGCGTAAGTATGCCTATACACAACAAGCCGCCGTTGCCGCCGTCGTCTCTTCGCTCGGAGAATTTCCGACTGAATATACACCCCGTTCGAGAGGCGCTCTCTCTCTCTCTCTCTCTTTCTCACGCGGAAATTACATTCGCATGTATATTCCCGCGCGAGCGAGTTATAAATTTTCCGCACGCGGAGAACGGCCGCGCGCTTTGTTTACGATAAATTCCCCGGGTCTTCGCTTCCGCGCGGTTCTCACACTCTCGGAGAGAGAGAGAGAGAGAGAGAACCGCGCGAAAGCGATCGGAATTATCCGCCCCGGCAAAACGCGTCGGCGAAGTTTAATTGAGTTAATAATGAAGTTGGAATACACACGGATTTGCATGTTCGATGCGAAGCCTTGGACGAAAAACCCGGGGTAGCGATTTTGCCGGACCCCGGGGGTTTCGAGACGCGCGTAACAAGCCGGTTTCGGACGACTTTTTGCGCGACGCTCTTCCCCGCGCGCGCGGTCAGGTCTTGTCCTTTAATGCATTACATTAACCCCGGGGAATGAGCGATGCGAGAAGCACGAACACTATGTCTGTGTGTGTGTGTGTGTCTCGTCTATTAACATAGACAACAGCCGCGCTGCAGCAAGAGAGCGCGCGCTGCAGTTTCGATTAATAAGATCCAATTAGCAGCTAATTAACGCCCGCGGAACTTTGCCGAGCGATGCGAACGCAGTCGTCGAAAGTTACATCGGCGACGGGTAAAACAATTACCGGGGGACCATAATCGCATAGAGCCGAAGAACGCGCGCGTTTAACTTTTCGGCAACGCGCGAAAGAGAGAGCGAACGAGCGAGCAAGCGAGCGACGCGGCGCGCGTTCCCGGAAGGGAACGATCAGTGAGGAAAATTGAGAAGTTAATCTCTCAACGTGTTAGAGAAGCGACTTCAATCATCTTGTCGCGCGGAAGTGTCGAAAGTATGCGGATGCTTTTTAACTCTCTCTCTCTCTCTCTCGAGTCGCGCGCAGTTGACACTTTTCGATTATTTTTCAAACTTAAACTGAAACTCGATCTCAGAAATTTCTCGCAAAAGGGCTCGATTTACTTGTTGATTAGCGCGCGTCGGAGAAATTGGAAAATACACAAAGTTTATAACGTCGGCAGATTAAAAATAAACGTCTCGACGAGAGTGAGTCTTCGCAATCATCGTACGGGGATAATTTTTTTATTTGAAAGCGCCGTAATAAAGAGCGTTCGCGTGCGCGTTGTTGTCGAAACGTTTCATTTATTTTTATCGACTTTTTTCCCGTCGATTTTCCCGAATTCGGAGATGAAGTGGATGCGCGGCGGTATTTTAAGCCGCGATGAATAAGAGAAGCGACAATTTCGGTTCGCGACAATTCGGTCCCGGTTTGGAGCGGAACGCGTGGAAAATGTCGAAAAGCTGCCACTTCAATTCCAAGCGCGCGCGCGCGCGCGCACGCTCCAAAACGTCGAAAAAAAAATCACGCTACAACGTGAAACGTGAACTTAACGGAAATATTTGCACGCTCGGGACCTCTTTCGAAAATGGAATTTTCAATATAAATTCCACGTGCGCGCCTCGCAACGAAAACCCGGAGAGTCATCGGTCAGGATTTGACGCTGATTTCGTGCCGCGATGTAGAAAAAAAAAAAAAAAACACAAAAAGCGGCATTTAATCCGCAGAAGAGGGAGGACACGCTCTGTGCGCGATTGATTATTAGCGCGGCCGATCACGTTGAAAAAAAACACAAACGGCGATTCCGCTACGTTGTGACGATACATTGATATAGACAAAATTTAGTTTAACTTTTATTTCCGAGCTCATCTTCAATTCGCTCGCTGTGACATCTTTTTTCCCGGGACAAACAGACACCAATTATAACGTAAACTGCACGTCAGTCACTGGTGTCACGTAATCGCCGCGCGTTCTCGCCGATGCATTTCGCGGAAATGTCAAATTACTCGATTTCCTCAAAAGGCCAATTATTCAACACGCGACCCGTCAATCGCCGCCTTTTATTCACAAATCGATGGCAAATTGCAACGCGAGAAATATATTATTCAGAGAGAGAAAGAGAAGGAGAGAGACATAAAAAGACAGACTGTATATTTTTCTCAATATCGTAAAATTATCCCGACTGATATTTTAAATTAGGAGAATTGTTCGGACGTCGGTCGGTGCGAAAATAACCCACGATTGTAATTCTCGAATTACATAAAAAAATTCAAGTTTTTCGCACACAACCTGAAATTCTCCGACTTCTTTTCTCCCCGGACAGGAACATTTTTTGCCGCGCGGTACATTTCTCTCGTGTTAAAATTCAAAGAATCGCGTACACGTAATGACGTTTCGCCGCGATCTCGAAGTCAGTTTGCATCGCGAACGCGCTTAAGTGCCTTAATCCACTAGTGCCATTATATTCCGCCGTTTGACCGACGCGCATCACGAATACGAACCAAAGACGACAAGAACGTGCCTAATAACCAGCTCCGTTCTCTCTCTCTCTCTCTTTTTCGCTCACGACTCTGCGCCTTTAGCTCTCCGTTGTATTCTCCGGGAGAGAGCGGTGTGGCGCGATGGACGCGGCAACGAGCTAGAATGTGTCCGGGGCCGTCATTAGTCCCCGGGAACGTGAGTACGGCACTGCCGGTAGCAAAGGACACTCCAGGGTCTGGAGAAGCAAGCCAGGGCGAGAAACAAGCCAAGTTAGTTAATGGCGCAAAACCGGAAGTCCTCGACCGGAGAAGCGAAGGAACACCGACTCTCTCTCTCTCTCTCTCTCTCTTTCGCTTTCTGTTCTCCCGTCTCTCTTTTTCTTTCACTTCGTGCCCAGGAGGATTTTAATCCCGCTACATTGGACAAGGAGCGCGAAGATTTTGTTACGAACACTTCCGAGCGTACGTGAGCGTTTCGTCCGGGAAAACGCTTCGTCGTCGTCGTCGTCTCTACGTCTGCAGCGACCGTAAGCCGCATTCTCGGATGCGCGCGTGAGTTTCTGCAGATTTAATTAGCGCGACGCGCGTATATGTATCGTGACGTCCGTTGAAATGCGGGGTGACGTGGACGTACATTAGCGCCGTTGTTATCCCATTTCTTGCTAATGGAAAATTTTCAGATCCGAGAGAAAGAGAGAGAGAGAGAGAAACGAGCGATGAGAGAAACGCCATTACGACTTTTGACCTTTAAATTATTTATTCGCAAAAATTCTAACTGCTCGTAAAAGCGACTCGTCAATCCTCCTTCGTATGTCTTCGGTCCCTCGGACTGTTGTTACGACTCGAAGTAGAATCGAGATGGAGACTTCAATGCCGGCGGTTTATTGGTTTCCCGAGCGAATTTCGAGTTATCATTTTTTCTTGTAATATTTTTAAAAAGCTCAAATACGCGCTAGAATCATTGCGCATGAAAATGTAGGGGTGCGCAATGCAATTGTTTATAACACAAGTTACGTTAAATATTTTCTAAACGTGCGATTTTCCGGTTGAAGCGAATACTTTTTTTTTTTTTTCGTCATCGTTTTTCGCGCGTTTTTGAGAGAGAAACTTTGCAGTTTTGCACGTGGCGTGAATATACATATATAATGTACATATTATATGTACACACACACACACCTTCGCGACTCTGTCGCGTCTATTTCTCGCGGGAGAGAAATCTCGTGAGAGTCACTGCATCACCGCCGCGGCTGGCACTCACTGCCAAGTGCAACGGTGCACGTGCAATGCAATGGAGCGCTGCCGCCGCCAAGGCATGGTATGAATGGAGCGAACTCTGGCCTTACCTCCCCGACCGTGTGAGAACCCTCCTCCCCGTCCCGCTTCGCTCGCTCTCCCGCCTCCCCACGGCACGGAATAACATAACCCGTAACGTAACCATTACACGCACGCACTCACGGTCCGCGCCGCGGTGAACGGCGCGAACGTCCACGAAACGTGGGCGAGAGGGAATCGGCGATCGTCGCCGAGGCTGCTGGGCTACGGTCGTGCCGCGCGCGCGGTCAACCTTTGTTCCAGACGGAAGGTCAACGTCTATACAGGTGGGTCTTTCTCACTCGCCGAAATGATTTTCGTTATCTTGGCAGCGTAAAACGAAAAGTAATTTTCGTTAATTTTATTTATTGACCTCAGGTTCAGATATAAATAATTGGTATCCAAGAAAGAGGCGTTACTGAACAATTGCCAGATGATATGCAGATGTATTATATTTAATATCTTTTTATTTAATATCTTTCTGTTGACTTGTATTTTATTTGATATTTCAATATTATTTTATTCAATATTACATTTGTTTGAGTCAAAAGTGAGAGAGAGAGAGAGAGTGGCATTATGTGTGCGATTTTTATAAAACAATATTTACTTTTTGTTTTGTTATACTCTCGGGAAAGCTGTTTCGAAAAAGACAATAACTCAATAATCAATTGTGTGTATTTGACAAAGGTCGAAGATATATATCGGTCTTGAGAGTAACGCTGGGAGGACTTAGCGTCCTGCTCGGGCCGATGTTCCTGGGAATCGTAGCGGAGGAGTGCACTCCGGTGTGCTGCTTGCGCAGCAGCTTTTGTTTGCCTCAACCGGACATTTATTTATTTACTGAAAAACCTCATCGGAAAACGCCGGACGATTCTGCGAACAAAGGATAATAGCTTCTCAAATACTTTATTTCTGTAAAATTGAGCGAATTGAATTAATTTCTTAAAATAGTTGCTCGCGCGCGGCACGAAGTTCAGAAAATATTTCGGCGACAGTTCTCTCGATTACTTCGTCAGACAGTACCTATTTAATTATTTAATTATTAGAAATGAAACAAAAACGTTTATGCCGATTGGTCTAGTTGCATTAATAATGTCTCAGTAATATTTTAACAAAAAGCGCTTTATATAAAAAAGCCATTTAGTCCAAGCCAATGTGTTTTAATATTTTTGTCAGACGTAGTGGAATAAAAAATCCAGCTGAAAAAAATGCGCCAACTATTCAAAGTCGATGACTTTTGCGGCCCCTAGGTATCGATCCAATTTTTCCGCTTATTTCGAGCGAAGTCGAACGATTAAAAGCGGGCTCGCAAATAGAAGTCTACGACAACTTCGTGTATCGCGGACACATCGGCGCGCATCTCGCCGCTCTCGCAATATCCCGTTCTTTTGAAATGTCGTGCTACACACCCGGACGAAATTGGCCAATCGGCTTCTGAAATCGGTGCCGATCTCCGCACGCGAGAGAGAGAGAGAGAGAGAGAGAGAGCGCGGAGACCCCCGGTGCCTGGGACACGCTGATAAATCGGATCCACCCTGATAAATCAGCCGACGCGCGACGATAAATTCGCGGCGGGTCGACGTATCGCGGGGAAATATCGCGTGATCGCGTCCAATTAATAATCGTTGCGGCCCCGAGATCCTTTGAAGCGGACGCGCGCGCCGCGTGTGTTTTATAACAAACGCGACAAATACGGAACATGTGAAAAAACACGTAGATATGTATATATTTGGGGAGGGAGAGGCGCGCGAGATGTCGAAAATGACTGTCCTTTTAAACGCACTTGCGTACATATATAGTTTATTTATTACATTTAATTAAATATTAAATTATATATTATGTATAATTTACATATTGCATTTAATTTACACGCATAGTTAAAAAATGGTAAAATTATAGAAACAACATTTTTTAATACATTTTTTTCATACGAGATAAATTGTGTGTTTCACATACATGAGATGCAATCAAGCATCTTATATGTGAATTTTCGAGTTGAATTTAATTCGAAACTCCACGTGCGTTACTTTACAAAATAAAAATATATATATTTTTTAATGTATATTTGTTAAAAAATATATGTCTGCATGTATACGTTCGGCATATCGGCTCGTATCGATGCTAATCCCTCGGTTGTGAACATTTTCACTTTATAATTTATTTATAAAGCTTTATAATTTATAAAATTTTTTATTTCAAACGCCGATTTGGAGAAACACCGTTATTGAGGCGAGTCCGATCGCAATTATCAAACGAAAAGGTTCCCGCTCTCTGTACAGATAGATTAAATTTTATTTCGCGGAATACAATAGAAGACCGTTTGACGGGTGTAGAAATTTGACGAGAGTGGTAGAAGCTCGCTTCTCGCGCGAGCAATTATCCCGTTGAGTCACGATCGCAAATAGCGATCCGAAGGGATACGCAACGAGAGATACACACAGCGGACGGCCGATTCTTTTTTATCTGTGGCCGCTGTGTGGCACGACCTCCCTGATAAAAGACCTTGGCCTTATAGGAAGTCGAGGAGGTTGTCTGACAAGACGAAACGCGGCGAAAGGCGGCGCGGTGGCCCGGAGAGCGGGAAGAAAGAGATACACGGCGGGGCCGGGAGGTAAAGAGAAAGAGAAAGAGCCGATCGAGAGATCGCCACGAGACTTTTGAGTCCGCTTTTAAAAAGCCACCTGGCAACCGGATACGGCGATTCTTTCCCTCTCTCTCTCTCTTTCTCTCTCTCTCTTTTTCATCGGCGTTGCGGAAAGCCGCGGAGAGGGCTTACGAGTAGCCAAGAGGGCCGGGGACAAGCAACCTATAATTAACGAATTCGCGATATATACACTTGAGCGAGCGGAGCGAACGAAGCACCTCTCCGCGATGAAACTGGACTGTCCGTTACCGCAATTTAATTCCAGACTTTCTCTCTCGTTTTCCTGCCTCTCTCTTTCTCTCTCTCTATTTATTTATTTATCTATCCATCTCTCTTTTCGGGCACATCTGTGCGAAATAATTTTCGCTATCTCGTACTTCAAATATTACCTTAAATACAAACGGACGGATATTTACGCGCTTCGTTCGTGGAAAAAATGTTGCACAACGTTTGCAAACATTCAAAACTGCTACTTTTGTAAAGCGTTATCGAAATAATGTGGGTTTTTTTTCATATTTGAGCGTTAATAATGCGCGCGCGCTTCTGTTCTTTTTTGCGCGGATTTTTCCGCGAATAAATATTGTTTAAAAACGTAATATCGCTCTCTCTTCCGAAGATACACTTATAACGAATTGTGCGATTTGCTGACGTGGTGAATTGTTGAAAATTTACGCGGATGGCGCAGCGGCGAAAGTTCCTCTTCTCGCGGGATAGTTTCTTTATCGCAATCGCGGGCATTAAGGACGTTTCCTCTTCCCCTCTCCTCAGGTTCCCGAGCGCGCTGCCGACTTTATTGACTTCGCTCTGCCTCCATTTCGAAGCTTAAAACGTGTTACGAACGACTTACGAGGCGCGTAATCGGCTTTTAAGATGTTTGCATTGTATTCGCCCAGACTTTTGTTAACTTACGTACATCCGAATGTTGGAATTCCCCTGTCTGTGTGTTGTCGCATTAATGATCGTCGCGAGAAATTAAAATTTTATGAAGTAACAATTTACTTTGAATTCGTTACAATCTCTCTCTCTCTCTCTCTCTCTCTCTCTTTCTCCGCGAGTTTTCGAAACTTTCCCTCCGCATGTATAATAAAATGTGTAAAAATCGCGCGTTTTTGTCTCCTCTCGCGGAAAGAAAAATTTCTTCCCCAAGTTTTTCAACTCTTGTAAATTACGAACGCGCGAACTTTTCTGTTGTCGGGGAATTTCTCTTGCGCGTCGATTTCGCCGAAACAAAGGAAGCGAACGTTCATCCTATAACTTACGGGACCGGAATTCGTTTCCCGCGGATGCATCTCACGCGACGAAAACATGGGAAATGAACGCGCGGCAGTGACAAATCGTCCGTCACACCGGGGACGTTGCGATGAAACGTCCTTAATCAAAACAGATGCGCGCGCAAGACAAATTTCAAAGATGAACGCGGGCGGGAAGATACGCGCGTCGTTTTCTATTAGAGGCGAGAAACGCGTTTCGCCTCCGCGCGTACAAAGGGTCAACGACAGAGTGTGCAGGGAGGGGAATCGCGCAATTAATCCGCTCAAATTTTTCATCGAAGAAACGCAACAATTAAACATTTATTAGGGAAATACTGATCTCGAAAAAATATAATTAAAGCTTTTTTAAAAAAAAAAAACAAATGAAATAAAATAGAGGGAAAATTAAACGAGAATTTAAATCGAATTAAAAAATGAGAGATAAAAAATTCAAATCGCGGATCGAAGATATAGTTTCGGAAAAATGTGCGACTGAGAGTGGTTCACAATCGTGAACCGACATCTCTAATTTCCGTCGTTGTTGTTATTATTATTATTATCGTCGCGAGATACGCGAAGCCACCCGCATCTTTATTGCGATCTGTGATAAGGCGTCGCCCCGACGTTTCTCTCGGCATATATTTCGTTTCGTCCGTTGGCGAAACGGAAGGGATCACCTTTGTGAATCGGTATTATATCTGGATCGCGCGAAAAGGACGACCGGGATCCTTTTGTTCTACACCTGAGGCGAAATCGAGACGAAAATAACACGCACGCATACGAAACAATATCGTTCGTTTCGAGAATTAAAGGGGACGCGTCCGCACTGGCGTCACACTCGCGTCTGTTTTTTAACATTTGGACACTATTTGTTTTTTTGTTTTTTTTTTTTAGCATTTATTTATGCAATTGCGCACATGGAGATCCGTATTTTGCGCGTGAAATATTTTTTGGGCCGTCGATATTGCCGCGTCGAACGCAAACAATTTTATTTACTTGTTATTCATTGCTTCTCTTCAGCCGTTAAACGTCAGCAATTGTGTTCCAAAAGAAAGGAAAGGCGATGTTTATTCGCGCTTTTAACATTATCGCTTTTAAAAAATTTAAATTTTTACCGCGCGTTTGTTTTCACGGGGAAACAAATTATTAGAAATTATAACAAAACTAAACTACAATTTTCCGTTTGATCGCGTAATTTTTGAATTAAAAATTTCCACAGTTGCGCAATTATTTCCTTTAATCTTTAACACACACTCTTTTTCTCTCTCTCTCTCTCTCTTTAAAAATCGAACTCTTTTAGAATCTCATTCGCAGCGTGATTTGACGATCATCCACGCCACTGGGCGCGCACGTAGCTACGCCACTCGTGGCCCGTCCCACGGTCACTTTCGAAGGTATATACGAGGCGAGCGGCGATGAATGGACCGGAACAGGTTCTGAATCTTATGCAATGATAAATGAGTGACCCCGCGGCATCGGCATCACCTGCGCACACCTGGACGAGAAAGAGACTCTCAGAGATGAGACGCACGTGGCCGAGTCGGTTCGCCGGCCGCGCTCAGCATCATCTGAATGAATCACGACGGCCGCCGTCGCCGCGATATAATTATAAATTCGCAATTAATAATCGACGCGCGAATAAACTAACTCGAATTTCACCTGCGATCTCATCTCCGACGATCCTCTCGACGATTGCCGTCGCGATTGCACTTTCGCTCCGCTGTGACTATTTAAAAAAAAAAAAAAATTTCTGTTTCTCTCGAACTCGCGCCGAGACGCTTTCTGACGAAATATTCCCGACATACGTTTGTTCCGTTTGTTTATTATGCGATATTTTTTCGAGTTATTTTTCAACGACCGGAATCCGTGAAATACTAAATTAGAGAGACGTTCTCGTTTTGTCCGCATCAATTCACGATCCGTATCAATTAATCATCAGGCGAAGAGTATCCGAGAGAGCGTTTCACTTCGGGCGCCAAAAACACATCCCGCCAAATATTTCCGTGCTATCTGTCAATAACGCATCTCCCTCTCTCTCTCTCTCTTTCTCTCTTTTTCGCGTTTTTATTCCCGTTTTCGCCGTCGTCGGTTTCTTTTTTCTTGCGCTTTCGCGTGACGGGTTTCGCGTTTCACGGAAACACGTGCGTCTGTCGTATGGCATTTATCAAAAAGAGAATAAAAAAAAGAGAGAAAAAAAAGAAAAACACACACATGCACGGAGCCACGTACACACACACACGCACTTCGAAGTGACAGAACGAAACGGGTGGAACGGAAACTCGTCCGAGGCGAGGTCGTTAATTTTTCACATCGCCGTGCAACGGAGCAGCTAAATAGTAGCTTTCGTTTCTCTTCCACGTTTCGGCGCTTTCTTTCTTTCCCGCCAAACGATCTCGATTCTCTCTCTCTCTCTCGCGCGCGCAACGTGAATTATTCATGCGGCGAATAATTAGGCGTCTTATACCGACGCGTGACGCGGCACCTGAATAACCCCCTCCCCCCCTCGCCGGGTTCTCGAATGGCAGCGCAATGATATTCCGCACGGAGGCTTAATTCGTATTGTGCGATTCGGGCGATAGCGAGCGGACGGGATGTTTCATTCAGTCCTGATGTTCATGCCCTTCATACCTCGGCGGATTATCGCGGTTAACTGCTTGGTCGTTGATATTTCGGCCGAAATGCTCGAATCAAGATGATCCAATTATCATCGGAGTCTCAATTACGAGACTGCAGTGCGCGCGTTGGTCTCGCGTTGAAGCGACGAATCGACGAGTATCGATCGTCGATTGATCAAATTGATTTGCGACCGAGTTCGAAAAAAGATCTCGATCTCCTCGCATCGAGAGTTTTAGGACTTTTTTTTTTTTTAGCGATTTCGCTTCGCCGACGCGCCCGATGCGAATTCAACGGGGATGATTCTAGGGCAGCGGTGCTAGTTACGAGGATGGTAAACACGATGGGTTGATGGATTAACCGGAGCGTATTCGCCAGACATTCGCTCGCGTTGCGGGCCATAATTTTCGAATCCCGGTAAATGGGACTCGCGAGGCCGAACTTCCTTCCGTTTTTCGAACTCCGGCGCGGCGTAACGAACGATCGACGATCGAGAGAACTCCCGTTCCGACGGGGGTTAAACTTTCCTTCTTTCCCGCCCGTTCTCTCCCCCTCTTTGCACACACCCTCGCGTTTCCCCCCGTTGCTCTTTTTTTTTTTTTCTCTCGCTCGCTTAATTACATGTTAATGTCGGGATTATCGGCGTAGCCGGGCGACAGGCGAAGTGGGAAAGTTCATGCGGCCGGGTTAAGCGTTTTTCTGAAGTAGTTAAACATTTTTCTAATCGACTCCCTTCCTTTAATAGAGTTCTTACCGATTCTTTTTAACTACCGCGCGCGACCATCTTTCCCCTCCCTCCCTCGCTATGTGCTCGGAAGAAGCGTCTCATAACCGCGATCTTCATTTCTTCATTAACCGGTCCCGAGCAAACTTAACATCCGCAGAACTTGCCGACGGTCTTCTCTTAATGTTTGTTATAAACGCTGAATGTTGTTTGAGAGTCCTTATATCTCCGAGTAAAGTTAAATTCTCTCTAATTCGCAGAAGTTTTACCAGGAGATTTTTCGAGTTGAAGAATTTGAATTCCTAAAAATAGCCGGAACGAGAGAGAGAGAGAGAGAGAGTATGTGTGTGTGTGCGCGCGCGGGGAGAGGCGCGGGAGAGACGGGATCTCTCTCGAAATATTTCCTTCGCGAAGTATTTCAGCGTATCTGTGTCCGCAATGGCGCGCGCGCTATACGCGCTTCCCACGTTCCACGAGTACCGCGCGACTTGTTGACTCAGGTCAGCCTTAAAGGTCTTTGAAATTATACGACGCCCGTCCCGTGGACGTCCCGTAACTATTCACGGAGATGTAACCCCCCTCCGCCGCCGCCGCCGCCACTGCCGCGCTGTCCACCGGCGGGAGATAAAGCCGGAGAAGAAAGTCCTTTGTCGCGAAGCCCACGAAAACGAGATAAACAATCGGCCAAACGTTACGACGTGTCGCCACGTAGCGCGTATATATAGCCACGAGCGTCTCCTCTACACAAAGTATCCGGAATCGGAGCGGATGTGCATTTCAGACTCTTTAAACGAACTTTTCCTCCGAAACCATTTTTACGGTTAATTAATTTTCAGATTAATTAAACAGATAAAAAACTGTACGTACACACGCGCAAATATTGGTTGTTAAACCACAATTTGGATGGGAAATTACAAAACAAGTCGTGAAAAACTTTCGTAAAATATTTTCAAACAAAGTGAAAAAAAATAAATACTTTTCAAAATCGACGCCGCCGGTTTTTTTTTAGCATCGAGGAATCGCGTTTTTTCCGATCGCGCGCTCGGCGGACGACACTCATGAAGGATAATTGCAACCTAATGTCGCGAGACAGCGCGCCCAGATCCTTCATACCAAGGCGTCTCGCCAAGCGCCGTCTGCGCATCGTGAATACGAATTAACACCTAGTTAAGTTCACCGAAGAACACAGTCATTTGCATGTCAGAGACATGCGCGGTCTATCCCCCTTGTGTGTGCACACAACTTACGACGGGGGACATTAACAGTTACCGGGGGATTATATTATCCCCTTTATACACAGGACTCGCTAAAATTTCCGGATTACAAAATCGGTGACGCGGACGGACGTGTGATTTTTTTTTTTTTTTTTTTTTCCATACATTTGCATTGTATAACCGAAAGAGACGGCGCCGTTACGCTATTTTGGGAAGCAAATATTATCGATTCGCGAAAATTGCTTTTACATTATCGTCCCCGCGAGTTATTCAAAATAATTTCAATGCTAATCGAATGATATCTCTTTGGTTTTTTTTTTTTTAATTAAAAATCAAAAAATCAAAAGGCAGTGCTTTTATATCGGATATATACGTCACAAGCTCGCGTGAAATACACGAATCGGCGAATCGGATTAAGTGCATGTGTGAACAAATTCGCTGCACGTGCGAATTCCCGATCGAAACCGCGCGCGTTCTATTAAATTACACTTTTCTCAAAGAAAGGTAATCAACAAGATAAAGAACTGCAGAATCATCTCGTTCGTACGTTGACACGCGAAGCAGACGACGTCAATTTTTACGTACACGCGTACCTACTGCACGTCCGTCGCGTTATTGCGGCCGATCACACGCGGCGTTATAAAAATAATATTATTTCCGCTCGTACCGCTTCAAAATTATGCGATAACGATTTATCGGACAAATGCGTTTATAAATCGCACGGGAAAAAATTTGTTGCCGACAACAAGCGTCCCAATTAATAATAAATAAAAAACAAAAATAATTAGCAAACGGCGGTAAAATTATTTCTTTTTAATGAGAAAAAAACAAAAATTTTAATAATTGTTCATTCCAAAGGGCGAGTTTAGCGGACGAACGTCAGCTGGAATTGCACAAATAAATTTGTCGGTCTGGCGGGATAGAAATTGCGGCCGCTTCCTCCGCGCCGTGTGGCAAAACAAAATGTGTGTCGTCTCCCATTAAGTCATTATGAATATTGGAATAAACATTTTTTCCCGGTCGGGGACCGGGTGGGCGAAAAGTTAGGCAACCGCGGAATTCTTCCCATTGCAACAAGCCGGATAAACAATGTAAGCGAAGACTCTTTATGAATATTCATCGATGTGTTACATATATATATATACATACAGTCTTCTCTCCTCGAAGGCGCACCGTAAAATTTGAACCCACTATAGATGTATACATGCATATATATGTATACATCGCCGCTCTCCGACGGCGCGTTTTCATTTTGCACGCGCCGATGGAAACGTGTTCTTTTCATCAGCTGGGGAAGAAGAGTTGCCGCGGACGGAATAAAGCAGGGAGAAATGTAGTAATTTCAATAACATCTCTCCGGGGCAAGATTGCCATGAATTTTCATCGAATTCCGCTGGCGGATTCCATTACATCACGATAAAACGCACGACGCGCGCGCGCTTCGGCATTGCGAAAACAATAACAAAAATAATCGCGCACGAACGCGACGCGCGGAGGTTTTTTGGAGATTTCCTCGATTTTTTTTTCCCCTCCCAATTAATACACGCAAAATCGAGGAAAACAAAACAACGCGGATTTCTCGTTAAAATATAAAGGCGTGTCTTTTGTTCTCCCTCCTTCGCATCGAATGCCTTCGACAAAGAAAAACTTGTCGAACTGTTTCGACGCACTTGTTGTTCGCGATGTGGGGAATCGCGAAAATTCCAGCGATGTCTGTGCACAACAACAACAACAACAACAACAACTCATACAGCGCACACAAAAGAATCGATGTATCCTATCATATGTATGTTTCGTTGATCCATACGGTGTTATCGCGAATTTCCATTAACTTGGTCCTCAGCGCGCGCGCCGCGTTTACACAAGCTAGCGCGCCATTATTTTCGCGATAATGGTGCGTGTTGTAATAATATTAATTACGACCGTATTACGACACATATATATGCTTATGCAATTTTTAGCCTTTCATTTGCGCGCGAGAAGAGAAAATTAACTTCTCCCTAAATATAAAACGCGAAAAATAAAATCCAACGAGGGCGTTATGAGGGTATTGTGTAAAGGACGAGAGGCGATATATGTATATACATATCGGTGGACGCTCTATATAATATATGCATTTAATCGGCCGCTAATATTATTATTGCATCACACGATGCGCACAAAAGCTCGCGTCGTTTTCAAATATACTCCGCGCGTTGAGCGTGTCTTTTTAATTCACTTTATCCACTCTCGTAAGCGCGCGCGCGCGCGCTTCAAAAGCTCATCGCGCGAAATTATTCATCGCGTCTCGACGACTTTACGGGATTCGAATTATCGAGAAATTAGTGCGTACATAATAATCTCCGCATTTCGATTCCAATTTGTCGCATTTGCCGCGCCGCTATAACCGTTCGCTGCTGCTGCCGCGCGATAGTTCAATCACCTCGCAGCGACTGCAACGGCGGCGGCGGCAGCCACGACATGTAATAACTCAAAGTGCATTACACCTTGGGACGCGCAATTACGGGCAATTACTCCTTGAAGTAACCCGGCGCAAGCTGCCACCAAACATTACCGGATGCGGAGGTGAAGCTCTCTCGGCCATCGACGCCTATGGCAAACCGCGCGCCGACATTTAGTCAGACGAGAGGACCAGAAGAAACTCATTCACCACACGAGCAGGGGCGGAGGCGGCACCGCAGGTAAACTTGTATACCGGGGAAACCCCGACGACTCATGGCAATAAAGGGTTTTGCTCTTACACATCGCGCCGGGAAACGAAACCGTTATAGCGAGAATTGTGCACGTTGGTGAGAGAATGTCTCGAGAGCGGCGATCGTATAAGCAATTTTGTCATTCCAGTAAATCGAAGCGATAAACTAGACTCTCTCCGGATTTTCCCGCGTATTTTTGTTACATGTTAATTTACGTGTAAAACTCGCATGAGAAAAGATCCTTTTTTTTTATAGAAATATTTACGTGTGTGTGTGTGTATGTAATTCTAGTTTTAATCGCGATATTTTGTTTGGAAATGGGGTAGGGTGTAAGGGTGTTTCTGTATTCTGAATTTCCCCCCGATAACAATCTGTCGAACGGTCCGCCCCTGCACACGAGAGCTCGTCGGACGACACGACGGATACTTTGTACTAGTTTTTCCGCGGCGATCCTCCGGTCCGTGGCATTATTATGTTTTCTCGGTACGGGTAATTAGGATGGACATGGAGCGCATACCGGGGTGACCGCGGCACGGGGAAATTGCCCGGGTTTACGGTGAATGTATATGTATATGTGTGTGTGTGTATACGCGCCTAGGGTTACGATCGACGACGTCGTCAATGCCGGCACGAGGGAACTTTCGCAGAGAGTCGCGCGTAAAAGCGTATCAGTAGAGAGGAACATACATATATATATATATATATACACTTTCGGCGTGCATCAATCTTTCACGACGGATTCTTTGGACGATATTGGAGTCGATTTTTCTCTAACGAAAACACCGACGCATCAATCATTTTCGAGTTATTAGCATCGAAACCCGTGAATGAGTCCCGCGCAAAATTAAGCTTCTTTTCAGGTACTCGATTCGACTATTTTTGCCGCTACTTTTACCGTTGAAAAGGTGGCACGTCATAAATAATCGTACACGGTGTTAGAAAAAAATTTATAATTAGAAAAAAATTTGTAAATTTTATAATTAGCATTTAGATTCATATTTATTGCACGTACAAGTATTGTATAAACAATAATCTTGTATAGAATTATTATATATGCAAATATTACATTTATAATAATACTCTTATCATACATACATATGTGTATATAATAAATACGAATCAATAATATTCTGAATACTTAATTATAAACCCTTTCCTCTAATAATGTACAATTACTTATCTACATTAAAAGCTTGACTACGTATACGACACAGTCACAGCTTGACAGTCAAGCTTTTTCATAAGTGACACGTGGATTTTATTTAATTACGTTTTGCTTTGGTAAGGCAAGAATTATTCTCTTGCCCGAAAATGAACTAAAAGCAAGAACAAAAACATCAGCAGTTGTTTCTGGTTTACGTTTCTGAAAGACAGACAGACACACAAAAGGATTAGATAGAATGGTTCTTCATGTATAGTACATATATATATACAATATATACATATCCGATACATATCGGATTATTAATCGATCGAAGAGCGAATCGGTTCCAGAATAAATGATAAACAAGAGGTGGACTAACTGAATATCCCGTTATTCATTCGAAAAAACCTCCGGTGCCGGAGACTCTTTCTCTCTCTCTCGTGCGGCACATCGACCACTGACGGGAGACCATCGCGTTCAACTATAAGTAATTTATCACGCAATCACGCACTCCGTGTCGCCCCGTTGTGATCGAAACGTTATTTATCTTAATGTTTTCCGTTATTTATGTATATATCTGCAGCGGCAACGCAACCGCGGTCGCCGCGTCGACGGTGTAATTACTGTTGCGCCGGATTAAACACGGGGGAAATTGTGACATCCCCCTTTGACACGGGCCGTATCGCCGCGCTATTTCCCCAGCGCCGCCGATGCGCGCCCCCGCTTTGCTCGCGACGCGCTCCGCAAACGCCGCCGTCCCGGCGGCGGCGCGATATTGAAAGCCTCAAGGCGACTGGAATTAATCGCGAATTGTTTCTTCCATTTCAACGGACGCGTTTCCACACTTCTGCTACGTATCGTATCGCGAAACAAAGTCTTTGCTTTAAACAAAAAAAAAAAGACAGTCACATTTTACCACGTACGAAATATATTTCACTTTTATCTGTCCGCGCGCGATTGTCTCCGAAGCTGATAGTCATTTGGAAAAATATCTCGAATAAAAGCACGGTCCGCATCAAAGGGAACGACGCAATTCTCTTGAAAGCGAATTGCGTCGCCTCCGATATTGCAAGATTACACTTTTTTGTTTCGGAAATAATTTCGGAAAATTAATTGGATTAATTATTTTCAATGTACTTCGCGTATCGAAAATTTATGTCAGACTGCACATCGTGCTTATACGTCGTTGGATACGCAAAAAGAAAATTAATTTTCCCGCTCGGAAATAACGCGAATCCCACCCGCTCGCGCTCCCGACCGAGGCGACTTGATCGAACGAAAGCGACGCGTCCGTTTCGAGAGGAGAATGAGAGAGAGACGCGCAGTACCAGAGCAGCTGTTTGGCCGCATATGCGACATCCAATAAAGCAGCTTCTCATATCGAAACGGCATCGCGCACGAAGCGCCAGCCGGGCTGTAATTTAGCAATGACAACGAGAGAGAGAGACTGCTGCGCTGTACTGATTTTTTTTTTTTTTTTTTTTTACTTCCGGTCTTTTCCGGGAAAAATCGAAGACGCGAGCGTTTCTCGCCGCCGCCGATTCGAGTTATCTTACATACAACGGCGAGGTCGCGTGACAAATGACAGACGACACGACGGAATCGATTATCGACAGGCGCGTAGCAGGTAGCAGCTCGCCGCGCGCGACTCGCCGGAGTCGCCTCGAGTTTGCGCTCGCGCGAAACGACGATCCACCCGGTTGACACCGGGAGATTTATCATTTTTCTAACGCACGATATCGAAACGGGACGTGACGCTCGTCGGAGGTGGCTCGCGCGCGCATAGTTTCCCCCGAGTGATAGATCGCCGGCCTGAGATCGCGGCTTCCGTCACTGCTGTCTATTCACCGCTACTTACGACGTCATATTTCTCGCGTCGAGCAATAAAAGGTCGGTTCTATCAACATCGTGCGCGCGAGGGGAGGAGAAGGAGCGATGTTGCTTCGTCGCCGCTCGTTCTCCGTTGGGCGATGAATTTTCGCGGAACGGATTTTTCCCGTTTGGAAACGCGGTCTCGCCATTGAGATATTTCTCATATTTGTCCGCGTCGCGAACACACATCCGCTAATTTACTTTACCATCCCTCCTGTCCTTTCTTGCGCGCGTGACGTGTGGCGCATTAAAATTGGATTTTATTATTGCATTACCATAATATTATATCGCACGCAGTCCGCATCGGAAACTGCGGGATCCGTTTTTCTCCGTGACACATCCGGTGGGGAAAAAAAACAGACGCGAACAGAAACAACCGAAATGCCGTGTACGTGAAGCGCGTTAAATGCAACGTCCGTCCGGCGTCGAGCGTATTGATAAACGACGTCAATGGCTTCGTACAACTCGCCATTATTATTATCGGCGTATACAATTCTCTGTATAAAAATTTCGCGATGTCTGTGCCGCAGTCAACGAAGGAAGGACAAGAAGAGGCGCACGCAGAGCCGCGCATTGTGCAGCTCTGATGACGAACGATTTTCATCGCGGCCCGCGCGCGAAGCGGCCGTGAGGATCGCTTACGGATTCTCCTCCGTCATGGCGCAAGATGAGCGCCGGACGTTTCGGCACACACGGGCTCGGTAATGGCCATTGTATCAATACTATTTTCATATCCCGTCAGGAGATTCGTTTTGCTCGGAGTTATCGAGAATGTCTCGGCCACGCGAAGTCACGTCGCGAGATTTTCCACATGGGACGGACGTACACAAAGTGTCTGAACAATTTTGACAAAGACAAAGTAAATAGAAACTAAAAATTAATTTATTGGCTCACATTAAATAATTAATCAGTCAAGTTTGGATATACGTAAGATTTATATACGTATATTCTGTTATAATTATGTTTGCTTTAGTTTGAGGAGCGAGAGTTCGACTCTCGCCCACTTCCAAAATTAGATAAACACTATTAAAATTCGCATATAGTGATGACGATATAATATACTTGGTACAATGTTTCTACGTTCTTCGCGTATTATACCCTATTGGGCAATTCTTATATACGAGAAAATGCGATTTATGTCAATTTCCATCTGGTGTTGAGATAAAGCATTACAGCACATGTACACACGCTTATGCGTGCGTGTGTTTGTGCGTGTTTATACTCGCGTGTATATAGAAGATAATAATACGCGTGTAATCTGTGTTTACGAGAAATCCATTTGAACTGAAACTTCATTTAACAAAATTTGTAATATTTAGTGAGTTATCAATTAATTTAATGTGAGCCAATGAGCGCGTGGGAAGCAACGG
>QVOA01004041.1:0-10714 GCA_014825685.1 Pseudomyrmex cubaensis | reverse complement strand
TTTCGACTTGAAATCACATTTTTGCCTTTTTCTCGAAAAGTTACTTTCCGACTTGTGGCCCCTGTCCGCTTGACAGGTCACATATGTGTGTGTATTACGCGCGTATAACAGCGTATATTATATATATAGTGCGTTATACGGTAATATATAACTGGTGTACGCGCACGCATCTCTCGCCGAGAGGCGAGAGATCTAGCGTGTCCCGCTTCTGGTAAATACATTCCCGTCGGGGGCGGGAATCATGTATCGATTAAACGTCACATAAAAGGCGGCGATGTCCAGCGAGCGAATGTGTTTTTGATCGAACGCGGGAATGCGTCATCTAAATGTCACGAAGATCGCTGCGAGAACGTGCGTTTCAATCGGGTCTCGATAACGACAGTTTGTGATGACAAGTCGCGAAATTAGAGAAGGTTTTCGATCGACTAGCTTTTTTTGAAGGGGGGGGTGAGGATATATTTTCGGCCGTTTGCGAAATATCAATTTGCTTTGACGTTAACTTCGTTAACGCGACGGAATCGGTTTTATTAATGAAGTCGAGAGACAGCGTGCGCGCACTTGTTTCATTTATAAACCATTATCGTTGCTCACCTCGTTAACGTTTTTTGTTTCTTCTCTCGGACGCGGAATTTATCTAGTTTAGCTGATGTTCAAAGATGTGATTTATCTTCGCGGAAAGAGTGGCCGAGATAAATTAAAGCGTGTATATATATATATATATATATATATATATCTTATCTAAGAAAATTGCGTCTCTTCTCTCTCTCCATTAAATTGGTCCTGATTGCCTCCTCGAGTATTGCATCGCGAAAAAGTATCTTTAACACTGAGGCGGATAATTACTTGTCGCTGTCGCAAATTAGATCGCGCAAAAAATTTTACTCGCGGAATTTTCGTGCGCGTCGCGAGAGAGCGGAGTTATATCGCGCGTGTTTTGTGAAGTGAAGAAGACTCGATTCGAATGTGTAAGTGCGCGCGCACACACACATCATTAGACTTTGCGATTAATGGTTGTTGTGATTCGTCCTTCAATATGTCTCTCGCTTTTTCCGTGAACAAGCGCATCGACAGCTTTTCAAACGTACGGTGTTTTTTTTTCTATTCCGCAGGAGCGCGAGGGAGAGGCTGCAGAAACTGACGGCACTGAAGAAGATCCAGCCGCGCGACATCCAGGCTATTTTGCATCAGCAGGTATGTACGAGCGCGAGATGTACACGTATATGTAATTAGCCGTCAGATCGGATGTTAATATCGCGTGCCCGATACTCCGACTCGTTTCTGAAACGAGATACGATCTCTTCTCATTGCACCAAAAAACAAAAAAAACAATCACCTTTTACGCGGTCGATGTTGCATTCATCGTCACTCTTTAAAAGTTTAAATAAAAGAAAAGTTTAAAAGTCTAATAATAAAAACGAATTTTAATTAGGTGGTTTGAGGTGCGAGGTGTTGTGCATAAACAATTACTCAATCAGATTAATATCCAAACGTTTCGACTTTATTAATTTGAGTCATCTTCAGTGGATATTCTAAGTATGTTTCGATGAAGGTGAAGAAGTTGTGGTGTCTGTTGTGAAGATAATGTTGATTTACGTTGTTTGTCCGCATTATTCCGTCAGCGTGTAAAATATTAATTTAGTGGTTTGAGATGTCCTCTGATTTGTAACAAAATTCAAAATGGAGTGTATGTCAAAGACCGTTCGAACTCGTTGCGAGGTGTTGTGCATAAACAATTACTCAATCAGATTAATATCCAAACGTTTCTTCACCTTCATAAAAACGAATTTGTTGGAGCTTCTTTAAAAACTCTCATTGATTAGAAAAAACCGTAATAATTAATTACGCGATATATTTTAGGCTTTTTTAAGATTTCTATTAGCTCTATGTGCGTGTCTCTAACAAGTTCAATCTTCAGGTTTTTGTTTCGCCGCTGACACACGGTGGGAGTTACAATTTGAATGCAATCTAACCGCGCGTGAACAGCAGGAGAAGCGCGCACCAAAGAACGTCGCATTCCTCGTCTTCCGTCGATTCTTATTCCGTTCGCGGTCGCGGGATTCCGTGCCGGACAGCGCGAGTCCATCCGCGAGTCCGTCGCGGCGCGCCGCGTGCAAATGAATCGATCGGCCGTGAGGCGAAATCGTTACGGAGGCTGGCTGCTTATGAAATGTGGAATGCCAAGAAAATGAGTGAGCGGTGCATGCAGGAGGCGATTATGCACGCGGCCTTGTTTACGAGAGTGCAAAACGTGCTCGGAGTTGCGTTTCTTTGCTGCGGTGCTGCGTCGCTCGCTCGTTCGCACCTTCGCCCGAAATCCTCAGCAAAATCCTCACCGGGCATTACGCAATAAACGAGTTCCATCGGTCGTCCCGATAGACGACGCCTCCGCGCGCTTTCAAACGATGGTCGCTCGGGCGGCATCGCGTCGTCATTGTCGAGAGGAAATTACGCGGAAAGAGTAATACGCGCGCCCCGGAGAAAAAAAAAAAAAGACGAGCCAGAGGCGCGCGCGTATTGCTTGCCCACGACGACGACGACGAGAGTAAAGCCGCGCGAAAGTATCGATACCTGATGCTACCGCTGGAGTTAGTAACCGAGCGTAGACAAGTATTGGTGTCATCCGACACTTCACCCGAAAGTATCGTACTTTTGAGAGGCGATGGAAGTCGATATATAACTTCGACATTGTACACGGAGACGCGCGTGAAAATAAAAAAAATTCTTCTATGCGCGTTTTCTCGTACGTGCGTTTTTTTTATAAATACGACGATGATAACATTGTTATTTTTTTTTCTCTCCGAAGTTCGCAGCTTTTTATCGCCGTGAAAATAAAGTTGTGCGCTACACAAAGTCGCGCAATTTAAATGTGTTGATTAAAATTAAAGATTTAATTACTTTCTCTAGACGCGGAAAAAACAACAAACGAACGAATTAATTAATTAATGAACGAGTGTGTTTCCTGGTTTTTCTTTTGTCTCTTTGAAGGAAAAATTTGCCGACTACAAAGACGGCAGCGTTCAATCGCCCCCGTAGAAACGATTTTCGCGGGTTTTCAATTATTTCAATTATTTTCCGATATAATCATGTATACGTTTTTTCTTCTCCCTTTTTAGAACGGAAGAGGGAAAAGAATTATATAATTGTTTCGTCGAAAGAGAGAAACGCGTGTTTAATTTGACACTTTGGCGCGGGAAAAGTTGCGCGCATTGTTTTCTCATTAACTCTGCGTTCCGGAAATATTTTAGCGAAATATGCGGGATATCGTTTTGCGTGATTGCGACACGGTAATGTGGGTTTAAAATCTCACACACAGACACGCGCACATGTGTACTCGTCGACTTTTCTCGATATATAGACCTCGCGAAATAGACTTTGAACGGAAATCGCGCGGGGATGTCGCAACGTATGTACATGTATATTGACGACCGCGTTAACGAGTTTTCTCGATGTTACAACTATAGGTATATCGCACCGCCCCGTTGGCGTGCGATACGTACGCTTTTATACGTGTACTCGCCCTCCTTCACACGCCGGCCTTTTTATACGAGTATGTAATTCGGTTAAATAGAAGGTGCGGCGAGAGTAAAAAACCTTGAGTTAATTCGACGACAATGGCGGTATCATTCGGGAAACTGTCGGGCCATTTCGCCGCATTCATTTTTTTCCCCGACGTCAGTGCCAAGACGTTATTAAGATGCACTGAATGAGACACTTAGAGGATGTTGAAGTTGATGAGTTTTTTGACTGAGAGCAAGTGAGCACGCGACAGTCTGTGTGTGTGCGTGTGTGTGTTCGTGTATGGACGTGTCTGTGAACACTACGTATACACTGTTTCACATAAATAACGTTCAACCTTCAAACTTTCTACTACACATATAAATAAACGACGAACCAAGATTTCAGCGAAGAAACTTCGATAACGTGAAATATAAATATGACGATCTATTTATTGTGCTCTTTTCTCGCTTTAGTTTTAAAAATAGTTTTCGCGAGAGACAAGTGGCAGCATCCGATAGCGGCGAACGTTATTGTAGGGAGAGAGAGAGAGAATTGTGTGTATCATGTATACGAGAGGAGACATAAATATTAACATTTAATATTTTCGCCGTGACATCATCGCGACATTGGCCCATATATTCGCACGCCCCGCGTTTATCGCTTTGCCGACCGGTTTTCTAGGTTTTCTACGTTTCCCTCGCGTAACGTTAATGTATGCCGACAATTATTATTCGCGCGTGTTTGTGATCAATCGGTTTTGCTAAAATCGAGATATCGATTGCTTCGAGATCAACATCAAAACCGAGAATTACATGCGGGCCAACGTGTTGCGGATTACGCTTGGTTGACGCTTCACCGATGAACGAGATGAATACGGGAATTACAATTTGCGCGCGCACAAATGCAGGAAAAAAAAAAAAAAAACAGTGCAAATGCACAAAGTGAAGCTGCGCGGAATCGGGGGCTTTTGTCGCTTTTTCGATAAAATCTAAATTGGATGCTTATTACGGTCATGTGATCTTCCGCGATTCGAATTTTTAATTGCGGCTTTTGAAAAATCGCGAATGCAAACGCGGCGGAATTTATTTCCACGTAGTAACCACGATTAGCGCGCAGTAGATATTTTTGCGCAATTAGCGCGTGAGATGAGAACGATTTAATATATATATATATATCTCTCTTTCTCTCTCTCTCTGTGCGAATGTATTGCCGCGCGATATTAGCAATTGCTACTTGCGAATTTATATTCCGCTGAGAATGAAATCCAATTAATCATGCATTACATGCGTCGCCATTTGTGATGAATGTTTCAGATAAACGACACCGATATCGCGTCCACCAGCGATGACTCCGCGCCGAAAGACGTAACGAATGGCCAAATTACGGTCACTCTGGCGGACAAGTGAGTATTGCGCTGTTGTTTTTTCATTGCAATTTAATCGCACACGTTAGTTATAGGCGAGTTTGCAAAAAAAAATTGCAAAGAGCGTACATATATATAATTCGGTTATAAAAATACTTCTTACACATGGAGTATTTATTTTGAAAGCCCTGCGTTTAGAGAGCAAACAGAATTCTCATGCTGCAGGCGTGCGCTTCTCAGTGATTAAAAATAAATATACACGAATAGAGGAGAACGACTCGTTACTTTGCAGCAATGCTTGTAATTAATTTCTGAAGACTTGATATTCCGCGGAGATGTTTTCTATCAAGGCATAATGAACCGTCGGTATTTTGTTTTTTTTTCTTTTTTCGCAACCGGGAAAATACACGCAACGCATCCATAGGAGACATCGTTTTGCAGACCGGATGTGACAAATTGCGATTGTCGTGATTGATATCCTTTCACAATACGCTCGTGCGTACGCATATTTGCGCGCGCGCGCGCGCGCGGGCTTGCAAAGTTTTTGTTTCGCACAATAGCGAAAGCCGTGAAGAGAGTATTCTATTTTAATAATTGTCACAATTATCGGCTACACGGCACCGGCTTAATTAATTTTATTTCGACGACAGGCTCCTAATTAAATCGTCCCCGTTTTAACTGTTGTTTCCAGGGAATTGGGGACGAACGCTTTCTCCACAAAACTTAGCAACGGTACAATTCCCAAAGGATTAGGAAAAGAGGCGGACATCCGAGTGGAAAACACATCGCAGGAGCGGCAGGACGTTTTGGAAAAACACACCTACGAAGAGCCGAATCTCTTGGTAACGTATATCTTCTTGTGTAAATTTATTTTTTATCAACGCAAGAAAACAATTACGGTCAAATTATTTGTTTTTTTTTGTTTTTTAACAAACAAAAACTGTGATATTCGGGTAACAAAGTTTAGTTTTAAATCAAATACACGCGTGTGCGATTTAAAAGCGTTAAAAAAAGATCATTTGTTTTTCGAAAACTGTGACACTTGAGTAACAAAGTTTTGTTTCGAATAAAATACACGCGCGTGTGATATAAAAGGGTTAAAAGAGAAAATGTGAACTAAAGAAATAATATTATTATTTTTTTTTTTTTTTTTTGCTAAAGTATTTAAAGAGAAAAGTTAGTTAGAATGAAAATTAAAAACGTAATGCACAATAATACGCAATGCAATGCGTTAAAAACAGATATAACAGAAGATTTCTCTCGAATGGTAACCTTTTCTCTCTCTCTCTCTCTTTCTCTAACACTCCATTATGCACTAATCACGCGTCGCTTACATAAGCAACATCCGTTAGATATTTCTTTAGCAATTATTAAATAGTTTCCCGGAATAGTAAATCAGCATTGGTAGTTTATTATGCTTAATTGCCAGCGCTGGACACGTTAATGAGGGTCTTTGCAAACTTTGCGAACTACCGTTATGTTCTGTGCGGAACGTTTTTCTGAATTAACAGTTCGGAGGAAAACACTCGCGGTATTCGAGTTTTTACACATACTTTTTCACGCGTTTTTGTTTTTGTTTTTTATTATTTTTATTTTACTCCCCCCGACAATGAGATAAATAATTCAATTGCGATCTTAATGTCGGAAGAAGTTTACGTAAACATCGATACGTCGAATTATGTAAATATTAGGTATGCGTTTTTCTCTCTTTTAACCGGACGCGCCTCATCAATCAGACGTGTCGTTAGAACATTGCCGATGGCTTAATTTTCCCTGCTGTCTCGTTTCGTAAACTAAACATCGCAAAACTTAACTTGTTTTCTCACTTAACATTTCAAGTATATTTACTTTGACAGGATTTTAATTTGTGATGTACCCCCTCCTCCCCCCGGTTACGAGAACATTTAAAGTTAACAAAAAATACGGGAGAATATAAACGAGCGGGAATTTAATTTAAACTTTTGTTAACAAAACATTTGCTACGAATTTGAACGAGAACTTTGCTGGCAAAATAAAACGCGATGAACTTTGCGATAAACTCGAATGTCTTGTGTGTTGTTGTTTTTTTTTGTGAAAAATAAAAATGTAAAATTGTTGGCGTTTGTTCAACAGCAACCGGTGCAGGGCGGAAGAATCGGGGAACGTCGCGCGAGCAGTCCTTTCCAAAATGGTCGAACGGAAGTGCTGATCGGCGAGCCGGAAGGCGGCCCGAGGTCGCCGCGGGGATCGACGTCTTCGGCGGTGAACGACGGCAATTTCCTGAATCCACCGGACGAACGAGACTATCCAGAACCAATTTGCAGGTAAGTACATCGGAACGTAAGTGCGCGAGCGGGCGAACTTTTACGCTCCATGTCCGCTCCGTCGGCTTGTCATTGCTGGCGCTGTCTTTTACACGTTCCATCAGGTTTCTTTCTGGCGAAAGAGAAACGTTTGTATCGCTGCGCTTATCTAACCGAACGGATGGACATCTCGTTCATCTTTATGGCTCGGCATAAAAGATTTTATTGGCTCTCTCGTGGAAGCGCTCGTTAATTAACTATCGCTTACTTATTCGGCCGCGATAATTAATGGCCGATGCCGCGTGTTGAGAGCGTGTAACAGGATGATTGAATGAGCGAGAACGATAAGTTGACGTTAGGTGATTTAATGCTCGCTTTCTTTCTTTCTTTTTTTTTTTTTTTAACGCTCTCGTTTCGCCCGTAAATGTAAATTTTAATCGAGTTCTCTTAATATTTGTTTTGTTCTAAAGAGGTGTGTGCTCTTTTAGAGATGCATTTATCTAATGAGAGAAAAAGAGAGAACAATTATTTGTGTGAGTTACTTTCGGGAAGACTTGCAATCCCGCGTTCTCTGCTTTACCGTGATAGGGAAGTACGAACTCGGCCGATGCCCGTCGGATGTCGCCATCAACGTACTTGGCGCAATCTTTTAAAAAGCCAGGAAACTTGGTTACCAAGAGATACGGAAGAACGTTTGCGCGCTGTAATGCAGTTTGTTTTATATATTTCTCGGAGCTCTTTTGTTTTGTTAACGGAGAAATTACTTTGCTTTCTCCGTGACGCGCGCGCGTCATCGAATTCTTTTCATTCAACATTAAACAACAATCAATACACTATTAAACGCGTATTTGTGCGAGATACGCTTTTATTTTATTACTCTTTTCAACTTTTTAATATTGTTTTCCGTGAAATTGTTATTTCAACGCGCGCCCAGCGGGTTTTTATTAAAATTCCAAGGACTTGATTTTTTTTTCCTTAGGAAATGCACTCGATAATGAATTTCCCTTAACGAATTATTTATTAGTTTCCACGTTTGTCAACAAACATTGAAAAAATCGCATCTCCTCTCCACGTACAATTACATAAGCGTCACATACGGGATTTTCAGTTTATTGCGTAGCGACACTTAAAAAGTCACGTTCTTTAAATATTAAAAAAAAAAATATTTATAAGCAAGTTAAAAATTTAAAACCGAAAGAATCCCCTAACTAGGGAATGAAGTTTTAAACTTTTAAACTGCTCTTCTTTAAAATTTGCGTTCTGGATTATATACGTGAGACAATATTGAATAATAACTTTTACTTAAAAAAAAAAAAAAGAAAGAAATTGCTTTCGTTCTATTTAACATCGAGAAGCGCGAGCGATCGTTTCGATTTCTCAATCGGTCGCGCGATTAGGCATGTAGGTACGAGTGGTCTGAAATGCATCCCAGGAGAGTGCGACAAAGTCCTGCGATCAAAGTGGAATCTCGGCGAGTGCATCTTCACACACACACACACACACGCCCACACATCTACTGTCGGGTAGATCAAACATCTGCGATCCCTCTTTTAGAGTCGGCAAATCCGTTGGATTCCTCCGACTTTGGAGCACACACGGTGAGGAAGGTCGATTCGTTCTCTCTCCCGACGGGAGAGTCACTTCGCCGGTATTTCACGCTCGCGCGCGTGACACACCCACCTGGGCCGGTGTGAGTGCAGCCTAAACAATGCGTTTTCCAGTCCTCGGTATGCAGCTGTGCCTCGGTAGAACTCGCTTGCTCCGATCCCTCTCTTTCTTTACCGTTGTTCCCTCCGTCTTTTCTTCTTTCGTTGAATTTCGCCGTCTTCCCCCTCACCTCGTCCCCTTCGTGACGATCTCACTTTCTCTTCTTTTTCCTTCCTCCTCCTTGTCGTCGTCGTTCTCTCCTTCGCGCGTTCTAACATGACACAAGAGGGATGTGCATGGCATAAGGACTCGTGGCGGAGAAGAGAGCTACTCTCGAGCGCGACTCGGCTTGGCACGAGAGAGAGTAGCTGCCGGCACACACACACACACATACATGCTCTCTCGGTGCTCTCTCGTAGCTTCTCTAATTTTGCGCCGAGCGAAAGAATTCTTTCTCTTCCATTATTGCCTCCGTGCAATTTTTCACCTCTGTTTTTCTCTCTCACCGCGGTTTTTCGTAATTAGTTTGCCCGCGTCGGGGGGGCTTCACAATTGTATCGCATCCGCTTTGTGTGTGCGCGCGAGCGAAGCGTATTGTTTTGCGTTTGATGCTTTCGCAAATCGTCGTTTTACGGCGTAGACGAGACGCAGAGAGTTGTTTGTTTTCGTGTTTGTCATCATCCCCCTGCATCTCTTTGCATTTTCCCTCGGAGAGATGCGGGCTCTCTGTCTTTCTCTCGGCCGAGAGATGCGCGGATCCTTTTTGCGAAATTCGCGCCGCGAACAGTCGGCCGGATTTCTCTCTCTCTTGTTTTCTTTCTCTTTCTCTCGTTTTGCGCTCGCTTCCTAATTTCTGTAACTCAATAAATGAAATCGCGCGAATCTGCCGCGTCTCGCCGCGTCCCCTCGAGGCGAGTTAAAAACTTTACAAGAGTTCGTTGTCGTCACCGTCGAACTGCGCGCACAAGAGAGGCAGCAGACAATAACCAACGCGCGAATTATTAACGACGTACGAAAAGTTTAATGGTGTCATAACAAGACGCGTCCGGTTCGCATCGCCGTCAAGTTATTCATGAACTCGCACAGCGGGTCGCACAGGTGCGAATGAATGCGCTCTATTGACACGAGACACTTTTAATGAGTGAGAGAGAGAGAGAGAGAGAGGCTGTCAGTTGAATACCCCGAAAATGAATGCTTTTGGCGTGCGCGGCGGACATGGTCGTTCGCAAAACGTTCACGGGTGTAAAACGCGGTCGTGAGCCGGTCGCGGGTAGACACACACGTTGCTTTTCAGAGTCGGGATATCGCCGCTCCCTATGGTGCTTCAACGGAAATCGTGAAATCGGGGAGCCTCCCTCGAGTGTCCCAGTTTTCCCCGTATATCAAAGCAAGACGCGTCACATGCGCGACGCGTCCCGCAAAAGCCCGCAGTTATTGCGGGCATTTTTTTTTTTTGGCACGCGCGCGGTGAATTTTATTTGCACGAGTCTCCGGGTTTTCAACATCGGTACACACACACCGCAGCCAGCGCGTCGAAGAGACTATTGCGCTCTTTTTCAACACAGGTGTTGTTTTTCGGATGATTGTGTTAATCGATATGTCTTTTAAAATATTCGTATACACATTCCCAATAAAGTCTTATGTTGCATCGGCGTACGCAAATTTTTAATCCGCAGATTTGTTTATTTCGAAACCGACTACGTGTATATATGTTTTAATAAAATCCAAAAATTTGTATACGAAAAGTGATTCGATTTGTGTTTTTCTAAAGAACGAAAAGATGATTTTTCGAAAGCGGCACGAAAGTTGTTGAATATTTTTGAGAGATCAAAAAGCGTCCCTGATAGGAAACCATTTACAAAATTATATGACGAAATCTTGCATTAAAATTGTAATGTGCAATTATACAGATATATTTTAGGAA
>QVOA01004029.1:0-20923 GCA_014825685.1 Pseudomyrmex cubaensis | reverse complement strand
GAAGTGTAAAGTCTTGCGACTGAAGATGACTGAATGAACAGTCGAAACGTTTGGCATCACATTTGAAAATAAAGAATTTTTTACTGCACAACATCCTGCAACATTGGTTCACTCTCGCCCAATTATCACATACTCAAGATTTTTATCAACTAGAACCAGAGGACAACCCTCATCTCCGGACATTGTTAATAAAATATATTATTTATATATTTGATTAAAAGTTGTAACATATTATTGTTCTTATTTTATAGATGGAACCCATAAAGTCGCCCATGGAAGCACCTAGGACCAACGGCACGACACCGTCGGACGTATCGAGCGTCGCGGTGGCGCAGCAAAACGTAAAAAGACTGAGATGCGCCAGTGTACCGGTGGCGCAGAACAAGATGGTAGTGCCTCGCAGCGCGGTTTCTCTACCCTGCATGCCGATACGCGACAGCAAGGACAGTCTGACCAATAATCTGCCGGTGATACCGAATCTCCTCAGTCCTCCGTCCACCAGGCCCAGCAGCCCCACGAGTTCGAGCTCGAGCAACCTCATGTCCGAGTGCTCGGGTTGGGTGAGCAGCGGCGACACTTCCAGCTCGGAACAGCGTCGCAATCACGCGAAACTTTCGAGCGAGCAGCTGCGACAGAAACTGTCGAAAATTGTGCCGCGCAAAGAACGTCCCACGATAACGAGGGAGACCGTGGAGGAGCATTCATACGAGGAGGTGCGGCTGCCGCCACCGAAAATGTTTCAGGACGAGCCACCGCCACCCGAGGAGTTTCGTGACCCGCCGGCGCCGATCGACAACCCGCTTTACCACGTGTACGAGACGGTGAAGCAGACCAAAAGCCCGAAGCAGAACAAGACGGCACCTTGCAGTCCGCAACGAAATCGCGACAGAGACCGAGAGACCACCTATGGTATCCGGGACATTTGTTTAGACTGCTATCAGGAGGGCAAGGAGTTGTTACAGTCCACGCAGGACGACTTCGCTAATTTTAAGAAATGTAAGGACGAATTCAAGCGACAGATGAGCTTCTCGGGCAAGATCTACAGGTACGTCGAATTCTCGCTTATGATGACGCGGCCAGCCCTTCCCTCAGGTTTGCTTCCTCAGGACTAGTGTTCATCGAGCATGATGTAAAGATACTACTATCTTTTTTTTTTTTTTTGCGACTGCAAGCTGACCGAGCTGCTAATAGTAAAGAGTTGTGTTTGATAAAACGAATTTACAATCTTAACAAAACCTGCTTTGGACAGACAACACTTAAACAATTCTAAACACAATTAACACAATTTATTTTTTTCAAGTCACACTTTAGACATTAGAATTTAGTTCGTTAAAATCATGATTATATGCGTTTTTCACACATTTTCTCTTTTCCTTTTATTATTTTTCAACTCGACTTCTCTACTTTTTGAGAATTCGGTCTCGTTGGGAGTGCGCCAGTTTGCATTTTGCTTCCGCGCTCTTTCGTCTGTTTTTTCCGTTATGTAGTTAAGTTTTCTCTTCTCTCTGTCTATCTTACCTCCGTCTAGAGAACACGAGGAAGCACAATTGAGTTTACATAAACGTGCTCGTTCCCTCGGATACGGTGACTCACTGAACTACTCGCCGTTGATTCAACCATTAAGATCCAACCATGTGCCTCTTAGTGACTATCCGATCCTGGCCTCGACGCTGCCGTACTTTCACATCAGCGACGAGTATCGGATGTACTCGCCGGAAGGGGCGCACCTTATCATATGCGTTCACGGTCTCGAGGGCAATCCCGCCGATCTCCGTCTCGTCAAGACGTATCTGGAATTGGGTCTACCCGGGGCAAATCTGGATTTTCTGATGTCCGAGAAGAATCAGGTAAATTATATTCAAGTGGCAACAAAAAGACATTGTAATCTTTAAAATACTGTGATTCTAGAATTAATTACGCGTCTGTTAAATTTATTTTCTTTGTGAATCGTTCGCACACAAAAGGGCGACACGTTCTCCGACTTCGACACCATGACCGACCGTCTAGTCGCCGAAATCATTTATCACATCGAGTCGTCCGGTCTGAATCCGACGAAAGTGAGCTTCATCGGCCATTCGCTTGGGAACATCATCATCCGGAGTGCCTTGACGCGACCGCAAATGCGCCCGCTTCTTCCCCGTTTGCATACTTTTCTCAGTTTGAGCGGACCACACTTAGGCACTTTGTACAACACCAGCGGTTTGGTGAACGCGGGTTAGTACCTCATAAACAGACGTGTCTCGCGCGCATTTCAATTGCTCCTTTATATTTTACGAATATTGATTAATTAAACAATTTTCATTTAAATTTGCGCAGGCATGTGGTTTATGCAAAAATGGAAGAAGTCCGGCTCCCTGTTGCAACTGGCTATGAAAGACGCGTCGGACGTGAGACGATCTTTCATGTTTCGTCTGAGCCAGAAGAGTAATCTACAGAAATTCAAGCACGTTTTGCTGTGCGGCAGCGCGCAGGATCGATACGTGCCCTTGCACTCCGCCCGAATAGAGCTCTGCAAGGCTGCCGTGCGAGATCCGACAGATCAAGGTGTGATTCTACATTTTTACGATTTGTTTATATTTAAAAAAATTCAAAGTATCATTGCAAAAGTGAGTAAATTATTTATAATTAATCCCGTTGCTGTTAACGCGGATGAAAAAATTCTCGATCGATTCTTTCAGGTGCCGCGTATCGGGAAATGGTACACAACATTCTGTATCCCGTGATGTCAGCGCCCAACGTAAGCCTCGTCAGATACGATGTGCACCACGCTCTTCCACCGACGGCGAACGCCCTGATAGGCCGAGCCGCGCATATCGCCGTCCTTGACTCCGAGCTTTTTATCGAGAAGTTTCTGCTAGTTGCGGGACTGAAGTATTTTAGATAAAGAAAGGACTGTCTAGTGCCATGAAAAACAAAAAGTAACTAATTGAACTTCTTAAATAACTAAGTGATCAAAAGAAAAGAGAGAAAAAAAGACACTCAGAAGTGCTCGGACTCTTCGAAACATAAAGCGTGTCGGAAGTGTCGCAGCGCCAATTTTTTGCGATGTCTTCAACGTATCGTATACCTAGTTATAATTTCTTAACTGTCTTTATTGAGTGTTGCCTCGCTTTTTTTCCGAGGAAACGAATCTCATCTCAAAGTGAGGCAATTCGATCTTTTTTACACGAAAACAATTTTAGCGCAAAGCGTCGTTAGATATCTTGTGTATCATCTCGATGTCGATCGTAGACGCGAAAATATCGCGGCGGCGATTTGTCACGGCCGATCATATAATCACTTTCGCGAACGCATCATCATCAAAAACTTTTCGTCTCGTGGGCATTCAAGTCGAACAGATCTGTAGAACTCGCGCTGTGAAACGGACCTATCTTCCAGTAGCGATAAACAATAGCCACTCTCTGGAAGTGAAAAAGAACGGAGGACACGCAAGAAGACAATGGCGCAAAAGTCATACGCCTGGAGAATGTTGGTGTCATGTAAAGTGATCGAACTTAATCCTCGATAATCGGACGAAAGCTGATTCACGCGCTTTGGCGGCCTAGCGAAGAGAAAACAAACGGTCGAGCACATCAGTTTCATCAACGTTGTTGCGATTGAAGAAGAAAAAGGATAAAAATTTATCACGCGACGAAAATTCGCGAAAATGTAGGTTGATTTTTTGTTTTTTATTTTTGTTTTTTTTTTTTTTTATTTTTTTTTTAAGGCAAAGTTGAAACTCCACCGAGCGAAGGGCTTTGTTGGACGTACAGACACGCACACATATTAAGCAAAACCAAAAAAAAAAAAAAACAAACTAATAATAAAAGTATTAAAATGTAAGACAATGCAACGATTACACATTGTCTAGTCGCATAGGAAAGTTACGAAACGTATGTCAATTGTTATTCTCAGATAAGTGTGAATGTCGAGTACGAGATGAATGCGGAGAATGGATGGGAGTTTTGGATGAGAGTGTTGAAAATACATGATTACGAAAGATAGAAAGTTGCTTATAGAAAATGATAACGAAACAAAGAAATGCGTCAAAGAGAAAAAAAAAGAAACATACGATCGCGAAAAATCTTAATTCATATTATCACCGGCAACGAGAGATTTCGGAAGAAAAATGCGACAAAATGCATTTCCTTTTAGTGAAATAAAATGAAGACTCGCGTCCTGAAACGGAGGAGAATATCGGAGAATGCGAAAACGGATGCGACGAGAGTGACTAACGTTTCAGGTATATAAAATCCCTCCAATATTAAATCTCAATTGCTCAGAACAATCTATTGATAAAGAACAGAAAGAGAGAGAGAGAAAGAGAGAGAGAGGACGAAGAGAGAAAATTATATTAATCGCAAGTGGCGGAGGAAGTTGACGCGGCGCGTTTGCAAAGTCCTATGAGAGATTGTCGTTGAGGAAATGAGAACACTAATCGTATAATGTCACCGGCGCAAAAAAAAATGAGGCTTCGTACTTCGAGAACGATGACGTGAATATCTTTCTGTGAAAGAAATACAAACACTTTCGAGATTAAATAAAATAAATGTCATAAATGTTCGTACTCTGTGTATTACGTTTTTGCTCGTTTAACCTTTTTGACGAAACTCTACTCTGTGTCGACCACGTTTTCCCTGTTTGTAAGCGTAATGCGAAGCAAGTACACGCCGGCGATCGAACGATAATCACGAATATACACGCGAATTCACGGCGATTCCCAGAATCGTTGAAAAATTGAGAACTGAAGTACGAGGCGTCCATTTTATCGCGTATTGTTCTAGAATTTTTTTTATGGAATGGAAAATCATACAAGCTATCACTTTTTGGAAGATTTCGAGAGATTCGGAGTTTTTTCGCGAACGCCGCGGATCGGCATCGTTGCAATTTCTGAAATTGCGTGGCGTTTTATTTTTTTTATTTATTTTTTTTTGTTTATTTCACATATGTGAGACATATATTTTATCGAAGTAAACCGATGTGTACATGATGGATAGCTCTCTATAATCTTCCACTTCATAATCCCTGCGTTACAATTCTATGCGCGCGCATAGAATATAACGATTTTTACAATTCTCTTGTGTGTTAAAAATAAAAAAAAAGACAGAAAACCATACAAATCATACGTCGGCTCTCAATACACGAATGATACTTACGTAAATCTAGTATCGCTCTAGCTCGTGTTGTGCAGCGTAGTCAATTTAATTTCCTATGTAAGAACGTGCGAAGCATGTGTTGTCGCGAGATAATCATTTATATCGCATAAATGTCACATACCGAGTGATCGCGCGAAAAAGTAAACCAATCGCACGAACAAATACATTTATTGTCGGAAAAGACGCTGTTTTCTCAAATAAATCTCGCCGATGACGCTTTTACGCGCGTCAATCGCGATCGATCGCGAGAGCGCGATCGGGTCGACCAAAGTCCCTTTCTCTTTGCTGTCAGCGTCTCGTCGCAAATCGTGCGCAACTTTACGCGGAAGAGACGAGAGTCTTTCGGAAGGTTTTCGATTACCTTCGAACGTAAGGATCGTAAGGAATTTTCATTGCTGTCCTATTGTTTGCTCAATTATAACGTCATTCCACTTCTCGCTGCTCGAGTACGAAGCAAACACACGCGTATCCTTAACGTGTTCATGTTCTAGTCGCAAATTGTTGACTTCGTACTCTCGCGATGTAAATTTAAGTTAAGTTTTTTATCTTATCGTCTAAGATGCAATTTCTCTTCCGGGAGTTTACCGGAGATCGAGGTCGCAATCGGAATCTTCGCGCGAGCGCGAATTCCGTTTTCTTAATACGTTTTTGCGGAGATTTTCCCCGGACTATACCTTATAAGGACATAAGATCGTTGTTGTGTCTTGATGGATAGGTTCGTACGTAATTTACAATTTATTCGTGTTTATCCATTCCCTTCCTCCATTCTATAACGTTGTTCTGGCTGAACACGATCGAGCACGTACGTGGCGGGTTTTCCGCGTTACAAATTTATCACCGACGTCTCGAATGAGAAGTTAACGAAACGTAATTTGGCTTGTTTCGGACTGACTAAGTTTTTTAGGGCCCATCTTTTTAGACAGAATATATATATATATATATATATGTACATGAAAAACTTTAGATATATATAAAATCTAAAACTGAAGAGTAGAAAAGAATGTACCTACGATATCAAAAAGTTGAGGGAGTTTCTGAACGACTTGCGAAAGTTGTGGGTCTGAGATACTCTCCAATGACTCTTTTTCTATATTTCAAACTCGAAAATAATTAAAAAAAAAAAAAACAAAAAAAAAGAACTCGCTATCGTATTGCGCTTGTGTCGCAATTATCGAGTACGTTACACACAGCCGGATCCGACACTAAAAATATCGACACCGCGCAATTGTTAATTGAACCATTTGTGAAAAAGTGAGAGCGTGAGAGAGAGAGAGAGAGAGAGAGAGAAAGTGAGAAAGTGAATGAAGAAAAAGAGAGAGAAAGATCGTATGTACCAATGCAAACACAATTGGGAGACACGCAGTTGTCGTTAAACGAGGAACACCAATATGAAGAAGTATATACTATGTATATACAACACACAATGTACTCACTATATATAATATATGATTACATATATGAAAATGAATAAATCTACGTTTACATAAATGAGAAATAGATTAATAAAAAATCTCAAGCCGACACACGCGCGTTGTTGTTACTTACTTGTGCGCGCATATATACAGGATGTCTGAAAAATTTTGACACAGCCGAAGTGTGAAGATAGATTGAGTCAATCTGAACAGAAAAGTCATTTACCATTTTGCAAAATTTGCAAAAATATTTATTATTATTACTTAATAAATGTGAGCCAATAAGCGTGTGAAAAGCGATAGTCCGGAGGCTATTTTGTAGGCATGTATGATTTTCAGTTGTACCGCCGGGAAAATCAGCTGATCGCAAAAAGTTGTGTCGTGTTGTTTGCTCCGCCTCTCGTTGTAAAGACATTAAGGGGTAAGTCATTTTTTTTTAGAACTAAAGAAAATTGATGATCTAATCTATCTTCACTTCGACTGTGTCAAAATTCTTCAGACACCCTGTATATACACGTTTTATCTGATAAGCATAACCGATAATCTGCGCGCGACCGAGAGCTTGGAATAATTTTTACTTGAAGATGTCTTCGTAGCTGCGGGAAACTAAAGGTAAGAAAAATCAAGAAAACACGGAGTAAAAGAGAAATATTTTTGAGTGAAGAGAGCGATTTAATTGGATTAAAACAACAAATCGTGATTATACATGCGAATCTTGAACGAAGATTCGCGACATCGAGATACACGTATAAGAACAGAAAACGTATTAAAAAAATAACAACGTCGCTTTAGTCGTGAGTGTAAAATGTCGCGCGCGCGCAGTTCCATTTTCGTTTCTGAGAAGTGTAAATACAATCGCACACGGAACGTCGCGAGTAAAATACGTTTCAATTTGCGCGCATAGATTTACAAAAAAAAAAAAAACGTAAAAAAATAATATTTCCTATAAAAGAATCTCGTTAAAATTGCAGACGCGCAAGATTTTAATCCGCTACTTTTAAAATGTCCGTGCAATAGAGCTAATTGCACTAAGTAATGTACGAAAGTGATTTTTACAAAAAATTGTGCTAATGCGCAACGCAATTCAATTAGAAGCCTCTCATTTTTTTTTTTTTTTTTTGTCCGTCAACTCGGCTTTCTCTTTTCTGCGGCGAATGAATTGAGTTCCGTTGTACAATTCAAGAAGCCAGTTTAGACTAATAATAAGTCTCAAACACAATGTAGTCATTAAAATGCTCGCTTTCTTATCTTTGCGAATATTAAAAAAAGCACGGAAATATTTTTTTTCGCGCGAAGTCAGGCGATTGAAAAGTCGGTTAGAAAGACGCGGTATTCTGTGAAGATTTTGTGTGACTATTAGAAGTAACATTTCGCGTATTCCTCGTTATCGGAATATATAATTAATGATGTTTACATATTTTTATTAGAAAGTACACGAATTCTAACCGACGTTTCAACTTTTAACGATCTCTAGTCGAGCTCCTGTATAACGTACAACGGCTCGCCCTGCATCTCATCCTCGTCATTACCGTCGTCCTCTTCGTAGAAATTTTCTATCCCGTCGGCCATACCGTCGTCGGTCGAGCCCGCAACGCGCTCCTCCGACTCGTTTACGTCGATCTGCCCGTCCTCCTGCGCGGAGATTATGACGTTAGTCTCCGCGGAGCCCTCACCGGGCTGATCGGACTTTCCCCGACTCTTCGAAGTAGCCTGTCCTGAAAGGTCACGCCGGCATTTAGTCTGTCAAGACTCCTCTTCTCTTGCGGAAAAGGTGAAAAGTCGTGGTAAATGGGTTGCGACAAGAAAAAATCCCGAATACGAGATAATCTCTTTGCATATTTTCAATACTTTTTACAATGATAAACGCAACGGAGATGTTTATTTTAACGGCGTCTCTGCATGGAATATTTTACCGATAATTTACGGCAAATCTGAATACACTTCGGTGTATTGGTTTCCTGCCAATAATGCTTTTAGCGAAACCGCGAAAATTTGCGACGCCGCGATGCTTTTACACCAAAAATATCGAAATTGCATCACAAGGAAGCGCGTTGCTTGTTAAATGCGCGAGGTCTCGTCGCGCGTTTACGCGCGTACAACGGAAGTGTGTGTATCAAGATGCAAGAGAGTTGAGTGTGTAGTCGAAGGTTTGATCATCCTCCTTTGAGATTCGCCAACAAAGGCTGCCGAATAGAATATTATACCAACCTTGACCGAGATCGCGCGCTTTACCCAGATAGGAATATTCCCGCGCGTTCGCTAAACCCGCTATCACACAAGCGCTGAGTGCGCTGCGGCTGAGATTCATGGGGGACGCGTCGTACCATTCGTTGTAATCCGCATCATAGCACTCGACGTACGCGATTGTGCTCGATCCTGTAATAACATTTAGAAAACGTAATCTGCTTATTTAACGCAAAATGAAATCGCGCTCTGACGGCGTGTGTGGACTTTCGCACGGCTTTTGAAATACTTTTAATAGCATTGTGACAGAAATCACGTTGTCGTTATTGTACATACTTTGTTTTATAATATAAAAAAAGAGAATATAAATTTTTTAATTAAAAATTCAGGGCTGTTGCAAGCCCTGTAGACTAGAAAGATGTACATGTATGTTTTTCAATTTTATTAAATTGATCAAACGTTTCGATCTATTCGTTAACATCTTCCTCAGTGATTGACTAAATTAATGAAGAAAAAAACAATTACCAGCGTACAATATATATAACATTTATGTTTGTATTTTTGAATAATTGTTATTATAATAATGATGAGTTTTAATTTCTTAATATGTAAAATGTTTAATTATGTAGTAATAATTTATTATATAATAATGGTTTTTATTTAAAAACACAGAAATATTGCAGACATAAATAAATTGTGTATGCATTTTTGTACGCTGGCATTTTTCTTTTACTTAATTAATTTTTCTTTATTTAATCACTTTTCTTTTTCTTTATTAATCACTGAAGAAGATCTTAAATAGTTTTTTATTTTTAAACAATTAATAACTTATTAAGGCTCGTGAAAATTGAACTAAGAAATATATAAGGCCAATACGAGCCGTTTTTTATTTTTTATTTATTTATCTACATCTGCGATATTTCTATATTTTTGAATAATAAATATCATTTTGAATAATAAGTATTCACACAGTCACTAAAAAAACACATAATTAAAAAGTCGACAGCGGCATTTTACTCAAGAGATATAATTTAGCAGTTTAAATCGAAAAGTAATTATTACTTAAGCTAAGAAATTATAAATACATAATCAAATTATCAAATCAGTTTAAACAAAAAATAAAATTTCGGAAAATTCCTCGATATTTTAATCACGTTCTCTCACAAAATGAAGTGGAAAAACGATATAGAGGACAAAAAATGATTTTACCGTTGTAACCGCCGATGACGAAAATCATATCGTCGAGGATCACCGTAGCAAAGTTGCTGCGTGGGCTGAACATTTCAGCGATTTCGTGCCACTGATCCGAATGGTTTGGAGTGTAACGTTCTCCTGAAAAAAAAAAACAAAAAAAACAAGATAAATGTTTATTTTTCGCGCGCGCGCACACGAATGAGATACCACTCATCTATAAAATCCGTTACTCCAAACGCAAAACATTATTGGGTATACACAGTTATATGCACGTTCATAGGTATCAATGCACGTGCATATAGGTATCAATTCAATTGCACGAACAGTTGACAACAATTTGCAATTCGAAAATACGGCAGAAAAAAAGAGCACTAAAACTTTCTCTTTGTCTTTGACTGCATCTCTTATCAATAACTCATTTGTAACAAACTGTTAACTTTCATTTTAAGTCTGAGCATTTTGTACGCAGTAATTACTGATGAAGTTATTGTTGTCTTTAATATACTTCATTTATTTGTTATAATAGTTTTCGTTTGTTATAAATTAGATTTAAGAACTTGGAAGCTACTTCGTCCAGGCAAATACGTTGCGATATATTTTGCGTTTAAATTTTTGTATTTAATTGTGGTTTTTTTTTTTTACGTCTTTAGTAAAGATACACGAAAAAAATTTTTGCCAGAATAGCAAGAAGACTAGTTACTATGACCAGCAAGAAAAATTTGTTAGACTTATTAAATTTGTTGCTTTGCCAACAAAACATTTGTGAAACATTTGTGAAAACATTTTGTTAGCGAAACAAAACATTCAGTAGACATAAGTTTTTCTTGTTGGCCATATAATAGTAAAACTTTTTTTCCGTATATTATTATTATTGTTATTGTTATTGTTATTGTTATTATTATTGTTGTTGTTGTTGTTGTTATTGTTATTATTGTTATTGTTGTTATTATTGTTATTATTGTTATTGTTGTTATTGTTGTTATTATTGCTATTATTGTTATTATTGCTATTATTGTTATTATTGTTATTGTTATTGTTATTGTTTATTATTATTATTATTATTATTATTATTATTATTATTATTATTATTATAACAGACAGTCGCGGTGAGATAGCGCGGAGTGCGCAAACATACTTCAGTATGAATCATGACAAACGCGCGGAGTTTCCTGCGGAGCTTACCTTGACTAATTAATTACTAACACACAATACAACATATGTGTGACGTCAATGCAGGTACATCGATCTACCTGTGCGCGCATTTACATACACACGTGAACAATAACTTCCGATGGTTACGCGCGTCTAAAATCAACATAAAAGTTCAAGAAGTATCAGATATTATAATATTATTCTCCTCAAATATAGTACGAAAACGCCCGAAGTGCTTTTACTTTGGATGCGCGGTTATCGCAATAGATGACCAAAGTTGTTAGCCAACAATATATGTCTTCGGGCGTTGTAACGTTGATATGTAAATAACTTTGCGGTTGACATCGGAAGCAATCAAGAGTTTCTCCGCATAGTTTTGGGGAAATGACGATGAGATATATCTACCGGAGCTCAGTCTGGTGACGCCGCTGAATCCGCCGAGAGCGTACAGACTGTCGCGAAACGCGACGAGGGAGACGCCGGATCGCGGACTGATCATCGGACGGATGTTGGTCCACTGATTGGTCTTCACGTTGAAAACTTCGACCGAGTCGAGAACTTCCTGGCCGTTGAAACCGCCGACGATGTAGATCTTGTCGTGCAGGGCGGCCGCGCTCGCGTCCGATCGCTGCCGATGCATGGACGGTATCATTTCCCATTGATTCCGCTGCGGCTCGTATCGCTCGCCGGAACTCATCCTCGTGCGGCCGTTGTAACCGCCGAGAGCATAAATCTTGCCACCTTGAAACGGCGTGCGAACAATGCGCGGTAAGTAGACAATGGAAGCGATGTGAAAGGCAAAAACAAATCATCTGTTGGTCGAATATCAGACTAAAAGATGAAGGAATTTGCTCTGCAAGTGAAGCGTGAATCACGTCTTTTCTGTGAATTTTATACTATTCTTTGAATAGTTTTTTCTTTTTTTAAAATAATTTCAATATGTATATCTGATGCTTTCGCGGTGTATTATAAAAATTCTAGTTAATAAATTAGAGTTTGATCCGCGTGTCAGGCTACCCTGATGAACGGAAATATCCACGAAACGTCAGTAATAAAATAAACGCCGATTCAAATCCAAGAATCATTTTTGAAAATTACGTCTGTACTTTTTCTTTAGCACACAAAGTATCAGCGTTATTTCTCTTGCGAGCATTTATATGTGCGAAGATATTTCGTTCCAAAGTTTTCGTCTTATATATGAAAGTCAAACTCACCGTGCGTGCAAACGCTGACGTAACATCTGGCGTGATACATGCAGGCTCGTTCCCGCCACTCTTTCGTCACCGGATTGAAACATCGCACCGTATTGAAATGCTCATTGCCGTCAAACCCGCCGATCATGTAAATGAGATTGTTCAGGACGCAAAGACCGTGATAGGCCCTCGGCGTTACATCCGTGTTTACTGATAGAAACCATCTGTCAGCTCTGAAGTTCACAGTTTTGGACACGTTACACGAATTTCTCGAAACGTCAATTCTTTTTGCGTAAAACGCAGTGCGAGAGACATCGTTTATGTAAAATCAATACCGAAATTAATACCAAGTCTCTTCCGCGGATTTTATTCAACGTCTTTTTGCAACAGTAAATACGCTAGAAGATTTTCGATTATTGACGACAAACGAAAAAAAAACAGTTTTGCTATTATATGGAAAATTTGCCACGCCTAAAGAATTTTTTGGTTTACTAATAAAATATCTTGTTGGCAAAGCAAGACATTTAATAGACTTAACAAATTTTTCTTGCTGGTCATATATTAACTAACCTTCTTGCTATTCCAGTAAAACATTTTTTCCGTGTAGTTAATTGCTTTAACTATTTTCAAAACGTTTTTGCGATATTATTACTGATAATCGGAAAGTGAGACAAACTGTTTGCTACAAAGAAAAATTGAATTTGTTGAAAAATTTTTTTTGTCTTTGTATCTATTGAAAATTTTTCTATAACGTTATTTATGCAAAAAAAAATTTTTTCTATAACGTTATTTATGCAAAAAAAGTCAGAATATCAATAAGATTAGTTATTATATAGCCAGAAAAAACTTTTGCAGTTTCTATAAATTCGCAATTTCTTCTTGTTGAAATTTTTATTTTGCCGAAACGTTTTTTAGTAAAACAAAACATTCAGTAGACTCAGCAAATTGTTTTGCTGATCTTATAATAGCAAAACTTTGTTTGCGTAAATTCAAAATTTAAATCCTGCATACGTATGATTCTTTCCGTTTTTTTAATTTAAAGATTTTTTCAAAATTTTTCAAAATTTAAATCCTGCATATGTATGATTCTCTCCGTTTTTTTAATTTAAAGATTTTGATTATGCGTTATTGATTTTGTTGTGCTCGGCACACCTTGTGTCGTATGTCTCCACGAAACTGGTGGGCGAACCAGCACTCCATCCCCCGATCGCGAAGAGAATTTCATATGGGATTCGGGGTGTTGCGAGAGGATTCTTTAAGTCAACTTCTCCGTTCTGTTTCAAATCTTGCTCGCTCAGATACGCGTCGACGGGACGCAATATTTTTTGACACGCCTTAAAAAGTTTTTGTATCGTTTTAACATACAGACTCGTAAAACGAAATCAGATCGTTAGAGATGCGCGATATAAGAAACGCTGTTATTCAAAATTTATGTTATTTACATCTTTGATGAAGCTTATTTTATTTCTGTATTCGTTTGAGCGAAATAGACAAGAGTGACAAAAGATTAACGAAAGTGACGAAGGTGCTTACTTCGTCGTTCTCGACGAGCTTCCAGTTGGCGATGTTATTAATAAAATATTTATGACTCAGAAGGCCATAACGTATACATTCCAGCAGCTTTGGCAAATAAACTCGTCTCTCCTCGACATTGCTTTCGACCCATATCTTGACGGCGTCAAACACAATCTCCTCGTTTTTAACGTTGAGCTCGTCGTCGCGCAATATTGCTTCCAGCTCGTCGCAAAGAAGATCCTTGAACTCCGGGCTCTCCTGCAGTATCCGTTTGAAGTGGTGTCGTATGTACTTCCGGCCTTGTTTCTCGAGGTCGCGGCAGAAGTAGTGACGCGCGAATTTGAAGATACCTGCAACCATGTTAACGTAATACAACAGCGTAAATGTAAATATATTCCCGCTAATAAATTGCATCGAGGTACGTGTTGACTTTGAAAGTTGGAAGTCAACATCCGTTGCTTCGCTTGAGCAAACAATTTAAATGCGAGGGAAAATTCAACTTTCCATCTGTTATTGCGCCGGCATTAGATAAACTGGAAACTGGAATTAGAGTTGACAGTCCGAATTACCTAAGCAGTTTTCTGGTCGTAATTCCTGCAACAGAAACTGACAACAGAGCTGAACGATTCCGAGCACCTCAAACCGATCAGCGAGCGGTAGCAATTGTTCGACATTGTCGGCATTAACGTTACAAGTGCCCGTGTAGGCGTAATCAAGGATCAGACTGAAGATTTCGCCGGATACGGAACTGATGACAACTTCTGTAGTCTCGGTTTTACCGCCTTTCAGACTGTTGGTGAAAAGAGCCTTGAAGTAAGGGCTCACCGCGGATAAAATAGCGCGATGGACTGGGAAGACTTGATCCCCTGGGCATCTTATAACGCCGTCGCACAGCTGCTGGTTAGCCCTAAAACCGACAGACTTGTCACAGTTCCAAGAATGTTCTCATAGTCATTAATTTAAAAAAGTGTGTTTACATAAACAGAACTGATATAAAAAGAGAATTCGGAATTTAATTACGCACAGAAATTAAACAATTTAGGAGAATGACTTTACATCATAAATTTTGTTACAATAAAATTAAATTTTATCTGCATGTATTTTAATTATAAAAACACACAGTGAATCATTTTAATTTCCCTTGTTGAATGTGTGTATGTTTCTGTGAGAAGAGAAACGAAGACGATATGTGTCACAAAGCAACGCTGCAATCAATAAGTGAAATCGGCTAATTTCTCTAAAAGCTCTGCGAGCTTTGAGTCGGCAATTTTATCCTTTTGACCACATAATGTACCGACAATAGAAGGACCCGGCGATGGTCAGTGCGCGAAAACAAGACTTTAATTACGGCAACGACATGATTATAGACCTTAGCTCGGACCAGATCACGGGAAATTCGACGAGGGCGTAATTGGACGGCAGACACATGCATTTCCTGATTCTCGCCGACTGCTTTCGCCTGGACTGCCTGACGAACCTGCTGATGCCGGAAGTGGCGGCGCGTGACACTCGACTGCGGCAGGACGATCTTCTGTAGCTCATTCTGCCAATGTTCATCTCCTTCTATCGCGGTGGCGGCGGGGTCCACCCGGTGTCGCGCGCTGAGCGAATCACCACGTGTGTGTCCCCGAGCTTCCCGCCGCCTCTTCTGTCTTCGCCGCTTACGCTGAACAATCGGCAGTTTTCGTATTCGCGCACTCTTGGCAGACGCGAGTCCCGATTGCGCCGAGACGCGCGGCCATGACAGACGAAGACCGAAAATCGACCGGCCGCAATTCGATCTGATCGTACGTTCGAGTCGAATCGCATATGCGGCAATGCTCACCAAACTTCTGTCAGTGTGGCTAAATACACAGTGACAAATTTTTTTTTTTCTACTAGAGAGTATTTAAGAAACATGTCACATTGGTATAAAATCAAAACTAAATTGACGATGAGAGTAAGACAACATTTTGACCGAGATTTTGCGTTGTAAAACATTTTTTCTCAAGCATCTCTCGCCGGAAACTATTTTATCACTGCGAATAAAACGCTTCGCCACGTCTCTCGCTGCTTCGAGTAATATCCTCTCTCATAGATAAACCGTTTCCAGCTCATTTACTATCTCGCAGAAAATAAAAGATCGAGTAATTTCGAAAATAGACTCTAATCCCTGGGATGTATAATAAGACTTGAACTCTAAAAGAAAAAAAAAAGAAGAAGAAGGAAAGTATTCATATTCGGATCGTAAAAATGATTCTATATCAGGAGTGTGTTGCGAGAGGAAAGTTTTAAGTGGATTTTCACTGCCATTATAATAAAGAACGTTCCTTTGTGTGCGTTATCCATCCGACCGATAATTCCTGGGATAAAGGCGCAAAGTAAAAACGGAAAAAAAAGACGAACACGGTTGTGCGAGATAATGGAAGTGTTTTCCGTCGCAGAGTAGTAGAGAAAACGGATGTTTCTAATGTATCGATTACACGCAGAATGAAATTCCGTCCTCTTCTCGCTAGATGGACGCAGCATCTGTGTTCTTCCAATATTGGAATTAGTAACACAAGCTTTTTGTTTTCTTCTTTCCAAGAGAAAGCACAATTTACTTCGTTCTTCGATTGCATTTAATACTTGCTTTTATTTTTTTTTTTTTTTTTTTTAGTATTTATATTAATAAAAATAATGTTCCTACATATATATCCCAAAATTTTATTCCATCTTTTTTTTTAGAGAGCTTTTTCAAGTTAACAAAACAAAGCATTTTTCTCACTGAAGAAATAACACAGCAATTTCGAACCCTCCGTCTCTCGTAACCCTCTTAAATTGAATCGGTAATACAATGATCCCGGAGACTGTTGGACACTTTTCCATTTTCCCCGTCACTATTGTGACTATGGTGACGAATTTACATATTTCTCAAGACGGTAAATATAAGTCACTCATAAAAAAATAATTCACTTAACGAAAGATGAAGAATTTTGTTCAAGCGTTCAAAGCAAATATGCATGTGGCAGCGATGTAATTAACTTTTGAAGAAAAAAAAACATCTTTTACGAGAGAGTTTGAGAAAGAGTCTTCCTCTTTTCTTCTTTTTATCGTAACTGTTTTATGTATCTTTTACTTTAGACGTAAAATGTTGCTTGTAATTATTTCACATTTTGTTCCATTTTTAAATTAAAAACAATTTCAATACACACACATATTTCATTGTACAAAGCTACAAGACACACATTGCTCTTTTCTTCACAATTTTTATTGCAAAATATTTTATATTTTTCTTTCTTTCCTTCATCTTTTTCTTTTTTTCTTTCTTTCTCTCTCTCTCTCTCTCTCTCTCTCTCTTTCTCTTTCCATTGTAGTTTACTTTATTTTTTTTCTTCTCTTTTCTATTTTTCTTGTTCTTTTCCATTGCTCGCACCTCAGGCTGCTTCTTTACTTAAGTACTCCGATTACGTCATGAGCGCACAGGTGTATTCCCAATACAATGTTACATTTTCACACAAGTACGTGCGTGAACAAATGTGTTTCATCTGTTATACGGAAGATACGTATAAATTCTGCAAGAGAAAGACATGATAATACATTCATACGAAGAAATTAGCGGAACACCTCGTATGGAGTATAATTACTTCGTAACCGAGGTATTTTCGTTGAAATGTTACCTTGCAACAAATTCTACACGCGGAAATGCAAATCCGACCGTCGTCACACGCACTTACACAATTGTTTTTCTTTTATAATTTTGTGAAAAAACACTATGTTTCTCTTTATTAAATATACACTTATTAAATGTACACGGAAAAAAAAGATTTGCTAGAATAGCAAGAAGATTAGTTACTGTATGGCGAGCAAGAAACATTTGTCTGTTGAGTTTTTTTGCGAACAAAACGTTTTGTTAATAAAACAAAACATTCAATAGACTCAACAAATTTTTCTTTCTGTCCATACAGTAGCAAAGCACTGTTTTTTATGTTTATGATTAACAAGTTGCAAAAAAAAATTTTAATTTGCGCAATTAACATTTTCTGCGCGAACACGCGCAGGAAATGGTAATTGCTAAGTCGGAATTCGCGCAGTTACGAACGAATTCAAATTTAAATTAATTTACGCATGAGAATAATTTCTAATCTATTTTGCCTTTAATTCACAACTGAGATACGTATGTAAATTTCTGCAGGACGGTCGCCGCGTTACACGTACGTAGCTATAATTTAGCACGCGCGCGCATATGCATGTTCACGAGCGAGCGTGACGCACTGTTATTGGGCATTACGCTTTCGCTCGTAATAATCGCGAATACAGATATAACGCATGCATTACGATGATTATCACGTAAATATTAACTGCGGAATGAACACTCATAAAGCGCAACTTCGACGTGCGCGTAACGTCGAAGGATTTTAAACAAAATTAATCCTCGCAAAGAACAAAATCCTTTTAGCATTCGAATTGCATTCGAATAGGTTCGATACGATTTAATACGATGATTTATTTGGCGAGCGTTAAAATATCTGAAAATATCGAAGTTTGATAGAAATATCGTTTGTGATTTAAATAAATAGTTTTGCCATGCATACGCACGTATTATTTTTTTTAACAAGAATTATAAATATTAAAATACGCTACGAAAAGAAGTATAGCAGAATTAAGTTTATTGACAGAATTAAGAGAAATGTTATTCATCAGACAGAAGCTATAGTCGAGTTTTTCGAGATCTCATACAGAAAAAGAATCCATTGGCAATAATGACCTTGGCCCAAGTAGTAAGACCGAAATTTTTCACTGTCATGGCACACACATACACACACATACAGAGCAAAGAGAAAGAAAGACAAAGAAAGAAAGAAAAAAAGCTGACAAGCTACCAATCGCTCGAAACGCGTGGAAAATTCTCGAATGAGCATCGGGACCATCGATGTCGTGAAAACGGCCGGAACTTCAAGCCATGTTTATCCGCGAGAATGGAAATGAGCAACTGGATCGCTCGGCGTTTAAAAAAAAAAAAAAAAAAAAAAAAAAAAAAAAAACGATATTGGCTATTTCGCACGTCAACAGTAGAACGTTTTTCAAACGAACAAAATATTTAAGAGTATAATTGCTGCGCGTGATGGATTCTCATCGCTTCTATAAATATCGCTCGATACAAAAGGTGACATATTGAAAATTTTATGAACAGTAATTTTATTTTTGAAGTGACATTAAACTCGGTATTTGCGCAAATTGACAATAACACTCGTGTACGACGTTTCGCGATGTAATAATAATTTCGCTCGCAGATTATTTCTCGACGATATATTCAGAAACCGAATTTTGTATTCACAACTGCTCTTTATCATTCACACAGTCTTTTCTTAGGACACATTTTATTTCGTACTTACGGTCGATGGAGTTCGATCCGATCATCAGATTTAAGTGCAATTCGCGAAATGCTGGTAAACGAGAGATATTGGAGAATACGAAAGCTTGACAAAATGGATCAACGTGAGGGAAATGAAGGGAGAAAAGAGCCGCATTAAAAATTCCATGTTTGTATATACCGGTGCCCGCGGAACCCGAAAAATTTGTCACGCAGAACTAAGATGGATCGTCGTTGAGAGTTTCATTTGAGAGAAATGTCACATTTTTTTTAGCCAGTCACGTCATTTGAAACTCTCTTATTGTGTCGTTACTTCAACGGGAAGGGAATTTCACATGTCGCGGTGATTTAATAAAAGCACATTTTTTATTTACACGCGCGGAGTCTCGCTCGACGTTTCTATTAATTTCGTATTATCGCGCGCCCAATAAAATCACACTCTGTTGCCGGATGAATCGTAAATGATAACTGAAAATTTCCCGGTTGCGAAAATAATGCTTGCATTGCATTTGACATCTTAACATGTATCACGTGTGACAAAGGTTTTATTATGTACTGCCAGCAACAATTCGCGATGATACTAACGCGGACAACTGTGATTTACGAACGTTGCCATATGCTGTAAATTACGAAAAAAAAACAAGAAAAAAGGGAATCCAAAAAGGCTTTTTTTCTGCGAAGGCAGCGCTTAACGTGGAATAACACTTTTATATACGAGCGTATATAAATCTCTTGTATATAGGAAGATTTAGATCTGAAATATTTTGATCCTTACAATTCTTCTAGGAATTCAGAGATATTGTAGAGTCAACGTAAATGATTTTAGACCACTTTTGAAACATTTTGACTTTTTATTTGACTATTTAAATTATAATTTCTTTTCTTTAACTTTTTTAGCTTTGACTCTTAGTGATTATTATGTTATTTCTGTATATGAATTTCCAGAGACTTGTAAAACGCTACAATGTTTTGAGACACTCATTGTTGTTGTTTTGACTCTCCCTAAATGTTGACACGCGGTTACAATTTTCGAATTGATATTAAAAATGTGTCAAGTTAAGATCATTTCTCAATTTTTAATTACAGAATATTTTTGTAAAAAGAATATGGACAAATGTGTGTACTTGAATTATTTATGTAAATTGGCTGAAGATAAGATAAAAATGACTAAAACGTTCGATTATACATTGAGAAGTATCAATTTAATTCTACCAACTACTATCACCGATGAACTAGAGCTTCCAAGTCTATTTTGTTTTTGAAGTTTTTCTTGAAGCTTGTGTTTTTGATTAATAAATAGTTTTATTCTGCATGAGATAAAAACTGTAGAGTATTAAGTTTGAAAAATGGAAAGCATTAAATTTGATTTCTATAACGGCAAACAAAATAATTAAAACAAAGATAACGAACAATCGCGGAAATTTTCCGATGAAAGTGAGATTTAAAATCTCGAATTGCTTCAGCGCGATTTACGTTGTCACTCTCTTAGCTTTAAATCGCCGATCCGGACACATTACACGAATCATTGCAGGCTCCACACATTGTGTCTCGTACGGTCGATGTCACCCAATCAGATTGTCAGAATCAATTCCAATTCGCGGGACTACTTCTGGCAAATGGGATGACCTCTTCAATCAAAAAAAAAGGAAGAGAAAAGTAGAAGCTTAAATCAGTTTCCTGCTCGTTTATAGCGGTCGAAAGAAAAAATCGTCTCGCCCAAGTGCGATTGTTTCAGCCGCTACAAGCAATCAAATTAACACGACACTTCAACCAAAGCAAATCTTTGCAATATTTTCTATATATGTA
>QVOA01004018.1:0-16516 GCA_014825685.1 Pseudomyrmex cubaensis | reverse complement strand
CTTCGAGGCACTTCTAGGAATTGGTGGGGATAACTCGCGGCAAATACTTGAGGCAAATACGCGGCAAATACGCGAGGCACTACTGTAGTAACATTAGTTCTTTAAAGTAATGTCAACGAACGGTACACTCGCAGACTGGGTCGAGCACATTATAACGGTCTATTCTATATTTCACTAAGCAACTTGTTAGCAATTCTCAGGCGATAACATGCAATATGATTACAAAAAAAAAGAAAAACTCGGGATGCTACACGATAAGTTGCACTGCGCAATCGTCATTGTTATTTTATAGAACTTAAATGCGTTCCCAAAAACAAGCAACCACTTTTAATAAATCGTAATCAAATAAAAAAAGTTGTATTACTAATTAGTGTAAGTTGCATAGAAAAACTATTAGAGCATATTTTGTGCGTATATTCAATGATTTCTTTTTAATCAGAAGTAATTTTTACGAAAGAGTTTTCTGTTGGTGCAAAATCGCGAAACGAGAGCAATTTTCGACGATAATCATTGTCTGAAATTACCAATCTCACTATTAAGATAAAATTGGGTGATAAAATACTTTACAATAAAAGCGCATTGAAATCAAACGATTACATTACACCACTTCCCGGTCCCTGAATGCCTCAGCGCAGTGAGCCGATGCAATTTGCAATTGCATCTCGCTGATAAAGAATTACGGTCTTGGTAGATTGCATTAATGCGTTACGAGAACTAGCTGACCTGACTACTTTCTAAAGTAGTCGTTTAGACAAGCGTGCTTTTAAAGAGCTTCTTGCTCTTATTCAACATTCTCAAGAGATTTTCAGGGAAATGTTTTATATTACATTTTATATTAAACAAGAAGATGATTACCTGATACCACTTGCATCCAAGCGCACATGTAAAAAACAGTGGTACTCTGGCAGAAAAAAAACATGAGCATCGCGCAAATTGCCAATAGTGCGATTATCACCGCGATGCCAACTAGAATTGTACTAGCTCGGAAGGGAACGTTAGCGATTGTCGACAGATCATCTAATCGACCGATACATTCCTCTTTTAATTCACCTATATAATTAAATATACTGTATATATAAAGTGCAAACTTTCACACATTGTTTATATTTCTTTTTCTTTTAAATTAGAAAAATAATAAATAAAACACAATAAATAAAATAATATTTTTGAAATGTAATGTAATTTCTGTACGTAAGTCTGACATTAAAATATATAAAGATTGTATAATACATACCATTGCCGTAACTACATCTGATCCACAGTCCGAATCTTCCCGGATTCTCATGTTCTAAATCGCCGAGCCATTCAGGTGTAACAAACGCAACAACACCAATAATGGCATAGCATATGGTAAATATTCCCCACAACACGCCGATTGCTTTAGAATTACGAATGTAATTTGTCGCGTACATATGCGAGGACTCAACATATTCGATTTTTGAACCCATCGTGATATTGTAAAATTGTTTATTTTGTTATAATAACTTTGATGTTTTAACGTCGTTCAAAAGATCTTTTCTCGCGAAATCATTCAACCGTAATATTATCTCCGGGAATTTATACACATAGAATTACGAGAAATTACCGATTAAATAGCAGAAGAAATGAAGATTAAAGGCTCACAATCAGCACAATTCGATTCTTCGCACTGACTCGCGCGCATACTATGTAAAAGGAAGATCGTCGATCTTGGAATATATTTTTCAGCATCCGATTGTGCCTGGCAACAATAGAATAGATTGAAAAAGACAAATTATGCGACTTTATTCAGAAAAAATTGGTTATACAATAAAGAACTTTCACTGCTTCAACCAACAACAAACACGCATTTTTGAATAGGTTTTTCTTTACAGATTTGATGCAAATTTCTTCTAAAATAAAAAAACTGTCGTTTTTCCTTCAATAAAAACAAGATATATTGCAGATAGATTTCCAGTAAAACGAAACATTCTTGCATATTCTTATCCGCGATAAATATGTTGTCCGTGACATTTATGTTCAAACGCGTTAAAACATATTCACACCATATGTTAGAGCGGCACAAGCATCTTTATTCCGTTCAAGTAATACAATGGAATGTAGGGATGTTAAATGAAACTATTAACAAAGCAGAAAAAGAAAAAGATAATTATGTATATGTTGTGTTATTAAGTACAAAACTTGACATATATATATATATATATGTATGTAAATATAAGTATATATTACAACCGGTATGTCACGGACACATCAGTGAAAAATTTGCAAGAATGTGCCGTGGATGTATGTATGTTTAGGAAGAAATAAAAAAGAAACAAGACACATAATAATTAATAAGAAAGAAAAACAAACTTGAAAGATTACCTAATTAAGTAATAAGATCACTTTTCATAAAATCAATTTTTATTACACACACGGTGAACTTTTTTATTTGAAATTTTTTATTAGCTTTATAAGGATGAAAAGAAAGAAAAAAAAAGAAAGAAAAAGAGAGAAAAGGAAGGGAAAAGAGAGAAAGAGAGAGCGAGAGAGAGAGAGAGAGAGAGAGAATCTGATGCCTTGACAAACTGTTGCTTATGTTCAGTGTTGCCGTGATTTCGAAAAGGTTGAAAACGCTAATATGTAAAATTATGTGTTATATGACATCATCATGAGAGAACACGGTAAAAACGCGACACCTAGTGTAAAGTTTATTTTATTAAAGTTCAATGACAAAATTTAACTCACCGAAATATTTAGATATAGTGATCCTCGGTATCGGCGGAAAATTCTAAAGATGATTTCAAATGATGTCACTAATGCAGAACGTTATCGGAATACTTGAAGGAAGAGAAAGCGAACCAGATGTCTGATACCACAATTAGAACGATGACCGTTACCGGCGCGATCACTACTATATTGCTGCATGTCGCGAGATTTGCATTGCACACATGCACATGCAACTACTACGCATGTGACAAGCGGATAGTTACAAGGACGAGCAGAAAATGCAACTCCGAAGAAAGACGAGAAGTGCAATACGATGGCACACCTTAAGATGGCCGTTCAGGTGAGCCAGGTGAGTTTTACATAAAGGCGAGAGAAGGTAAAAAGAGAGAGAGAGGGGGGAAAGAGCGTGCGAGAGAGAACAAGTGTTGAGAAAAGAAAGTTGTTTGAATGGTTTCTTCGTGAACTCCAAGTGATTGCGAAAAAAAAAAGATGCGCAGAAAAAATGACACGTGTACTTTTAGTTTTGTCGAGCTCGGGAACAGATTTCTTTACCTGAGTAGAAGTCGCAAAATAGTCATTCATTTTTCAATATTTATTTTTTAAATTAATGTGCATAAATATCAAGTATTTACAGATATACATACGCAATGTATCACACAATTTTTATAGTTTTAATACACATGTTTTATATTAATTTTACATACAAATATCAGAAAATATATGATATCTCCTTACGGTTTATAAAAATTATTAATATTAAAAATTATTATTATTAGTGTACACTGAGTTTAAAGAGAGAAGAGAATCCTATTGCGCATAGAGGTAGAAAGTGGGCAAAGTGGGGATTGCGTTGCGCGCGGGATTGGCGAGATACTCGCTGGTAGCCAATAAATGTAGAGTAAGAGGGCTTTCTAGTAAGGAGGATGCATGAAACGGACGAGTTTTCGTCCGCTCCAAATATTCTCTTATTGAACAGAGTATATTGGCGCACTAAAACTGTAGCTCTTGTAAACGAAGCTTATTCTATCGTCTGTTCGTGGACTGCTGGTAGCTAACTTCAGACGTGTCGCGAAGCTGCGAATATGTTGGCTTCGCTCCAATCAGTAATTTTCTGCGGAAGTAAGGAGGCTTTTGTGAGTCTGCGTTCCGATATTCACTGCCAGTACAAAAAAATCTATACTTTATGTTACATGTGCTGTAGATTTTTAGTATTGACAGTAAAATCAACGTGGTTTACTGTTTGATGCGTTTACTCTTCGTGGTTAGTGTGTATTGTTTATGGTGTGTTTATACCGAGTCTGTTTTTTCCTTCATCGGGTTTTGTTAAAATTCGCGTACTGAATAGTATCAAATGCTTTGAATGTGTGAAGTTGTTGGACGAATGTTCAGAAACACAATCCGATTTTATTGCAAGAAAATCCTTTAGATTTTTAAGATTTCCAAGGACTCTGACACGTGTAAAGTTACTTCGATTGCAAGGAAATTATTTAATGTAAATATAGTAATGCATTTTCTAAAGTAAAACTTTTGTTCGCAGATATGATGACATATACAGTCATCAACGGCAAAATCAAATAAAAAAGCGATTCAGAAAATTACGCGAACGATACGAAATTTAAACATGACCGCACTGTTTAAAAACTTTAATGACTACGTTAAAGATGTAGATTTCTGCGAAAATTTATAAATACAAATTGATAAAATTAATCACAGATCATTACCTGCAAACCAAATTTTCGTACTTCAAAAAATGCACTACTCTTCAAGAATTGTCAGTCAGGCATTAAACAAAATAATTTTATTTAAAGAACAATATAATATAAAACACACGGCAACGTTTGCGCTGATTGACTTGAATTTCCCGGCATTTATTGACTTAAGTGGAGCCTCAAACAAATCGCACTTCGATATCTCAGCCAACTTCAGCTTGGCGACATCGGGTATATGTGAAAGTAACATTTTTGACATAATAAAAATGGAAAAACTAGCAGTCCTTACTTATATAGTCAAAAAGAAAACCGAGTTATTAAAAGACAAAAATGAAATAGAAACATTTTGATTGGTTATCTTCTCTTTATGTCTCTTTTTCATTTGTGTTTCGTTCCGCTATTTCATTCTCGGAACTCAGGACGCACTCTTACGAGTAATTTGAATTCGAATCGACAGATAGCAGTAATAGTTACACGCGCTGACACGACTGCGTTCCCAAGTATGTTCCCTTGTACGTTCTTTGAACGAATTGATAGATCAATTTACTTCTTTGCTATCTTTCAGTTACAGTGTAGCACACATAGGCTTCGTGATGATTCGATATATTTACATACAAACTAAATAAGGCAGATCTCAATAATGACAAAAGATGTAAGTCGACGTACAAGCGAATTGAAATATGCCAGGTACGTAACACATACGCGGACGAACGATCAATAAATTATTTGTGTGAGGAAAATCGCATTCCGGAGCAAATGTTAGTTGCAAAAATTTGCTCGTATTAGTGATTATCACACATATGTAAATTTTACGATGTTCTTGATGTCGCGAATGACTATTGAAACATTTATGTCTGAGCTATTTATGTCTGAGAAAACACCGGTTTATTGTATAGTTACAATAATAGACAAGATATCCAATTGAGGAGTTGATAGCTTAAATATTTCACATATTTTACGTATTGGCAACATATTGATAAGTATTTTACATATAGCGTATAGAAGAATATTTTGCATAAAAAGTATTAATCGGAATATTAGCATTTAAAACGTGACATGTGTATCCAATTGTAAAAATATTCACATGTCAATTACTTCATGAGAAATGCTCAGATATTTTTATCTACTTTGCGACTTCAAGCAATCTAAATCTCGTTAATTTTAAATGCTTGTTTTTTTTTGTTTTAAATAAAAATTTGAAAATATACTCTTAATAATATATTATGTTTATTTCATGTAGTTTTGTGTAATCTTTTTACAGAATATATGAGAAATGTTCCTCTACGATCTGTAAAGTGTGTCAGCAGCTGCTCGAAGTGAAGAAAAATATTGTAGCGAATGTAAGCCTTGCTACATCAGAAATGGCTGATTCTGGCCTAGAAACAGGCTCGATAAGTCCTCGTGAAAACACAACATCTGAGATCTCTAGCACAGACTTGGAAATAACACAAGCAACGGAATACTCTGCATCCAATGATGACGATTCGGATCGGATGTCCGAGCGAACAACCGAGAGAAACAAGAGTAAAAAAATGTTTTTGTCGGATAATGAAAAGTGTAAAACAGTCGGTAATTATTACGAATATCATGAAAATAGCAAAACTGAACCTGTATCAAACAAACACAATGAAACATATTTCTCTTTGGAAACAAATCAGCTTACTTTAGAAAATATTGAAAGGACAAGTGCTGAAGAAGAAATTCTTCAATATGAAAATCGAATGTTAAATGAGCCATTTTACGAATCAGATTGCGGTAGTGATGAAAACGAACCATTTGAATTCTCTGAACCAGTTCCTTCAACAAGTAGCGATCATGAGAAAAGAATTTGTGGAACAAAGGTGGATCGAAAAATATCGTCCAATCCCGAAGAATCGGGAAGTATAATGAAACCGAAATTTGATAATTCTCATTCTAGTGTTACGATTGATCGTAATAGTTCTTCGTCAAGCGGTTATTTTATTGACGCGTCTACTTTGAACGACGACGTAGATATAATGTCTACAAATGTAATAAAAAGTCAGTACTCGAGCGATAATACGCCGTATTTTGCACTCTCAAGTTACACAGAATACAAAACAGACAAATTAAATAATATCACAGAAGAACAATCGTACAAGTGTTCGCCACTTAAAAGCTTAACTTTAGAGACTGGTCACGAACGAGTAACAGAATTTGAACGAGAACTGAAACTCAACGAATACTTGCAACCATTTCCAGAACCGTGTAAAATAAATCGAATACATTCCACATCAGAAGGAAAAGTAGATGTAAACAAGTCGATGGACAAGGAGTCCCTAGCCGTAGAAATTAAAGAGGCGGACAGCGGGGAGAGCGCACATCCTTCTCCGTATCCGGATAATAATTCAAGGATAACAAATATCCGAGATGAGAAAGTAGTGGAAACATCAAACGATAGCAAGGCCAACGCAAGAAATGAAAACGAAAAAGATACAAACGACGATAAGCAGGGAACACTTATTAGAAGAAACACATTCGAACTTGACTCTAACGACGAAAAATTGTCTGTTTTGAGACAGGAATATGAGCGACGGCAAGGTAGCCTTGTTTTCCAAAGCGCCATTCCACAATATTCGGGACATCGCGTAGATGGAGATTCTTCTTGTCACGCAAAAAGCTTTTCCGACTCGTTAGCCCCTTCTGCGGTTACCGAGTCATCGATCATCTTCTCACCCAACGTTCAGCTTCCCGTTAATACTCAGAAACCAGTTTCGTACTTGTTGAATAGCTATGAGATTAATCAAACGCGAAAGCAAAATAATTTCTTACCAAACAACTTTAGATCCTATACGATTTATCCTGTGACTAAGAGCGCTAGCGACAAGTCTATTCTCGACTATAGCACGGACTCGGACGATACATCTAATCATTGCAGCACTAGTTTGCCAATTACTCTAGACTCTACCTTGAAGAAAGATGATCAAGCGCACTGGTCTGCGAAGAGAGGGAAATGCGACGAAACAACTCCAATTATCTCTGGCGGAGTTAGTATGTCGGATTACTCGAAGAAATCTTCGGACAGTCCCACTGTACGACGCAAAACAGAATCTACGCCTATAGTGTCGGGCGGTTCAGTAATTATGAACAAGCCTGAAACAAATGTGAAATCTTCCAGAATCTCTTCTTCCATGACCGCTTGGGTAGTCGACATGAGCGACTGCAACAAGGAAGACTCCGGATCGCGAAACAAGTCGCGGAATATGTCGCAAAGCTTTTCCACCTCGGGATGCGTGAAGAAATCTGTGCAAACGTCGAATACTGGGAAACATAATAGTTTAGAATTTTTCGTCAATTTGAAAGACACAAGCAGCGATAAACTTGCGAAAAGCGATCACTCGTTTGAAAGAAAGAAATCTGATAATAATAGCAAGCCTTATTACGAATTTTACGTAGATATCTCTGATAAAAAGAATGATACAAAAATCAAATCATTTGAGAAGCAAGACAAAAAAATCGTTAAAAACGATGTTTCTACCGAAGGTGAGAAAAAGAATATCTTTTCAATGTTTATCGATCTAAATGATACACACGAGAACGATCGAGAAAATATTAGAGATGCTCCAAATAGACAGAGTTCTTCGTCGAGTACACTCAACAAACTGATAGATAGCAAGATAAGTAATAGTCCGAAAAATAATAATAATACGGAAGATAGTCAGGCATCGCACGAGCAAAAAAGAAACAAAATGAAACCTAGTGTTTTTATGTTTATAGAGTCCGATTCTCCCGTAGTAAGGAGACGGACGCTATCTACTTCGCGACCAACATTCAAGCGGCATTCATGGAATGTAGAAAAAATGCAGTCACCGAGCGGCAGTAATACTTGTGTGGCAAAAGAACTTATGTTTAGAAGAGAACACAGACGTGCGCACAGCGTTTCGATTGATAGTCGAGACGCTTTGAAGCAATCTCAAACAAAGACAAGCTCGTCTAGCCATTCGCTGAGAGATATTGCCAAAGCAGAGTCTTCGAAACATACAAATTCAAAGATTTCAAACGAAGGTGAGAGTAACTCCAACAATATAGACACATCGTTAGAGGACGTGTTCGACATAAAGGATACCCCACCGAATTCTCATGTGGAAATTAATAACGACGTGGAGTTACGCGCCAGCGTGAATCATTGCGAATACAAAGAAATTATCTCGAGTCAAAACAACTTTGAAACTAGCGAAACGAATCAGAACGAACTCTCGGATACTTCCGCTTGGGAAAAGACTTGTACAGAAAGTACAGAAGATACGCAAACTCATAAAAGTAAGACATACGACATCAGCAGTGGTAGTGGACCTTCGCCAGACAGCGAGAATCGCGACTACGAATTGACTGATTTGTTGAATAATAGAGTTGGCGAACGATTGCAAATAGTCGCCGGCAATAAGATATCTGAAACGCACAAGTCCCTCAGCGAGACAATCAAGAAAATCGAGTGCGAATTGAAAGATCCGGAATATGAAAACGCAGAACGTACGTACGAATTTCGTTCGTCGAAGGACGCAAAATCACTCGCAACCAATAAAAAAAATATAAAAGATGTACATTTAGATTCCGATAAGACAAATTCCTCTAGTTTTGTGCGTTTGTCGGATTTGGATAAAACACCGATCGCAAATCACGCGCCTGATATATTGACAATGAAAGATGACAGAAGTACGTGCCGGATGAGTAGTATCATGGAAACATCATGGATAGAAAGTAAATTAGCAACGACGAGAAACAACCAAAGTCTAGTCAAACCAGTCTCTAGGAAACTCGCTTCTGTTATGAGCACGTCACTTCCTTCTAAACAGAAATCTCCACTGGAAGATTTAACAGGTGATTGCGAAGGAGAAGGAATTATTTCCGAATCTGATCTCAGCAGCATGCAAAGTAGCATGGGTCGTTCCGGAGCGGGTATGTATTCGAACTTTGGATATTTATTATTCTATCTTACGTATAGTTTATATAGTTTGAAATACGGGCTGCAATGTGCTCTTGCAGTCTTATCAATTAGTTTATTAGGAGATGTACTGTTAAAATGCTACCTTCCTTCCGTATTCAAATTATTCCAACCTGTTGCAACTTTGCGCTTGGAAAAGCATTGTTTCGTTCGATTATAGAAGGAAGCACGGAAGAGACCGAAACATCAAGCATAGCTGGTGCAAAGCCGTATAATAGACTAGGCGAGGATTTGTTAAGGATGTTTTTGGAAGAAATTAATCCTGACGTTACAATAGATGTAGGCGGTCGTCATATAAAAGCACACAAATGTATATTAAGTTCCCGTTGTCAATATTTTGCCGCAATGTTAAGCGGCGGGTGGATCGAGAGTACAGGCAACATTATTTCTTTACAAGGGTATACCTCGAAATATACATTTGCACTTTTATGTAGACAAGTTTATACATTTATATGTAAATGTTTTGTTAATATTTATTTTAGATATTCTTATAATGCGGTTCATTTCGCATTATGTCATATCTATAGCGGAGAAAGTAACATACCTGATTCTATAAGTATCGTTGAATTAGCAACTTTAGCTGATATGTTATGTTTGGAAGGTCTTAAAGAAGTAATTGGATACACGCTTAAACTTAAATACTGTCACTTGTTTCACAAGGTAAATATTTTTATTTTAAAAACTGGAAATAAGTGTAAAAAAAATATATATATATAAAAAAAAAAAAAATAAATACATAATAATAATTTTTCACGCGCGCTCTTCCTTTCTCTCTCTCTCTCTCTCTCTGTTTAAGCCTTGCCAAATATGCGCTGTTGGGGTATTGGAATGTATGCCGTTAGCTGCAGCATACGGTCTGGACGAAGTGTATCGAAAGTCGCTTAGATGGATTACAAAACATTTTGTACGAATATGGCCATGCAAAACATTTGCTACTCTTCCAAGAGAACTTATGGAGAAATGTTTTCATCAACATATAGTTCATATGGTATTAAAATGCAATAAATCAAAATTAATGTGAGCTTTTAATATTTTATTTAATTATGTTTTTTTTTTTTCATGTAACTACAGTCTACCGACAATGTGCTTCAAACTATCATGGACTGTGATAAATTGTTAGCGACTTTGCCGAATGTACGATGGGCAGAGCCAGTATTCCAAATGGTATCAAATCTACTTGACACATCGATAAAATTTCTGTCGGAAAATTTTGCAACCGTTCTAGGAAATGATAGTTTTGACTCGCTTGGTCGCGAGTTGATGTGGAATATCAGTCGTTTAGAGGATAATTTTTTAACGGCTGTCGAGCAATTGTCACCCGAACAAGCGTGTAAAAGTTATTCAAAGCTGAATAAAATGTTACCTGCGTCGCAAACAAGTGATTTTCAAGGTAAGAGCAAATGGGGACCGCTTTTTATCGATTTCTTGCATAAGCTCCAAAGTCGCGTGGAAAAGTGTTTAGTACGTGACGCGGCACGTGCCGCAAGAACCACTACTTGGTTAAAAATGGATTTAGAACTTCGCAGAAGAATACAAGAACTAGCCTGTCTCGTAATCTTGCCTCACGAGAATTTGTCTTCGAAACATTTATCGAGACGTACAAATTTCTTAAAGGTAAATATTTCTAAATTGGAAAAAAATCACATTTGTTAAACATACAGTTGAATTAAAAGAAAAAAACTAAGACTAAAATAAGCCTTAATATAATTAAATATTGATTAATTTGACCAAAGGAGTCTCGTGCGTCGTCTAATCGCTCGACGATAAACCGTAATGTGGAATTAAAGCGCGTCAAAATGGCGATTTCGGAGCACAACGATAAAACCTTAAAGCAAATATCAACATCGTCAAATTCTAAACAAACAAAGAAAGTTTTATACAAGCCAAAAACAGATCCACTTGAGCGTAAGATGCAAGAAGATAAGCAAACTACGTCTGAAACCGCCAGACCAAGGTCGTGGTCTTGTAAAGTAGAGGTATGTTTTCAATTTTTAGAAATGTTTAAAAACAAATAAAAAATTTTAAACCGTAAATAGACAGTTGTTGTTACAACAAGAGATTTTTGCCACTGAAAATTTAACTATAGGTCAAATCAAGATATTTAGAGCCGAGAAACAAATTTCTTCCAAAAGAGAGTACATCCACGACGACGAATCACGACAAAACCAATATGCAACAACGGCGCAAGATTATGATTTCCTCATCCGACTCATCACGTACTTCCAGCCCGGCTATGAAACGTGCAGCGGAGAAGAAACCATTAGCCAAAATAAAGCTTACAGCCAAAAAGGATGTAAAAGCTCTCTCGTCCGATAGCTTAACAGACGCAACTGCAGCTCGAACTGCAGCCAATAAGAGAATTTCGATCAGTAAGAGCTGCGGTATTACAAGACCCGAATCTCCGTCTTGTAAACAAAAAAGTACCGAAATTGATTTATCGATTGATTCTTTGGAAACCAAGAACAAATCGACCATTGTCATTAAAAAAAAAGTTAACAAAATGGATACGTCTATGTCTACTGACAGTCTTATGACGGAGGTAACAGCAACTCCAAAATCCAATGCATCCAACAAATTCTCACCCGTTTTGACAAAACCCGCAAATAAAACACAGACTTGTGACAGGTAAAATAGATTTGAATACTTAATTATATTTTAGCATTTATTAATTTTTCTTCATATAGAACAATCTTCTGTATCTCGATATTCAAGATGATACATACTTTACATACATAATCTTAAATATAGATAGTTTTTCTTGTGTATTAGAGTAGAAATAAATTTACATTAATTTATAAACGATAGGACAAAAAAACCCTCTCCACCAACGCAACAGAGAAGTTCACTGACAGTAAGGATAGATACGAAGAGACCTCCGAAATCAGTGGAAAGTTCTACCGCCGCCAGTCGCAGTAGAGCTGCCGCTATCAGCAACGCATATCATAATTCGCAGAGTTTGCGCAGAAATTTACTAGATGCTGCAAAGACACCGGATATCGCTAGCAAATCAGTGAATACAATAGCTCCTTTAAGAACGCGACAAGTTACGCAGGCAAGTGTGCTTTCCAGTACGAAAAAAGAGAAGAAAGAGACGCAAAATTCACAGAGTTCCGACAGCCCTAGTAAAAAATCCTCTCCCAAGTTAAGTGCTGCCAATAAAATTAATAAATCGATACTTACTGGCAAGAAAAGTGGTAGTAGTAAACCTGATGATAAGATAAAAAAGTGCCATAACGGAGAGACGCAGAAACAACCCACAGTAGGTTCTAGATCAGGCACATTCCTTAAGGATGAACCTACGATACTTAAAAAAATAGACATAAAATCGTCATAATTTAATGTGATACTTTCGTTAAAAATCGTATCTAACATGTAAGATATAAACAAATATAAGTTTAATTTAAAAATTGCTTAAAAGTTTATTTTTAATGTTCGATTTAGCTACATTTTTTTTGTTTTTTTAGACGAGATGTGCTACAAATATATAACGTTAAATCTCTTTGTGACTATTCGAATGATATAACAATTATCAACACTTTTAAGTACACGATTTTCATACTTCCTATTCTTCTAATAGTATAACAATGCAAGTCATAGTATATACACATATACATATAAATAGGAAAAAATTCTTTAGGCCGCATAGAGTCCTAAGCTGATAGATTAATGTTAAAATAAAACTATCAACGATAACTTCTGTTAAAGAGAGAACATTTCAATCTATCTTCTTCAATAATCAATATATATATAAAAGTAGCGTAAATTACCAAACAGATCGCACGGGAAAAGATTGAATGTGAGTTTTTTTTTTTCTAAAACGAAGGCAAAAATACCCAAGATACTCGGATGCAGGTCTCTAACTTATTTTTTTTTTTTTTTTGTAACTAAGTTGCATTTAGTTTGTTACTATTGCACAATTAGAATATAAGTGAAGAAGTATGATCTCGTTAATCAAATTATAAACGATGTATGCTTAAAGAAACAAGATCTTAACTATATATATATATATATATAAATATAAATATATATATGCATTTACGCGTCTCATAACACTGTGTACGTGTAGCATCTTATAATTTATAGATTAAACAGGCTAACAATGTATTGTTTATTTAGATATATTTTATTCTATGATATTTAAGTACATTCTGAATAAGTCATATCTCCAATGAGTCTTTACAGTAATCATTACAAGTAATGTGGAAATAATTACTAACATTTTTTTACATACTCAGTTTTATTACACAAAAAAAGCACTAACAAAACGATCGCATCGTTTTAGGTTGCAATTATTAGTCGATAATAACAGACGTGTTTTATTCGTTACATATCTATCTTGTGTGCAATATGTATATTTTTACTTGATATTTGTATCTAGTCATTTATATAATCTTATTTACTTTTGTTACGTAATGTTAATAAATATATAAAAATACAATGTTACAATATTTTCCCATTGAATTTAAAACTCATTCTATCCTTTGTGATGAGATAATATCACATCTCATTGCATATTACATTATTATACATATGGTACAACCTCTAATACACACACACATATACATATATATAAAAGAAATATGATACTTGAAAAACACCATGTGTGCATACATACATACATAATTTTCTTTCAACAGATTCCCAAAGTCATTCATGAACGAAAATCTTAATACAGTAGACCTTCAGTAATTTCAGTGCATGTAACCGATTTTTCCTAAAAATTGTTTTCTTTCTTTTTTTAATTACCAACCAACCGGTAGCAAGAGACACAAGCTATATATCTCTCTTTCTCTTAGATTCTTAAAGAAGGAACAGACGCGCACTTAAGAATCGAGAAATCATTAATAGTGAGGAAACTATTAGTCTACTTATTAACGAGAAAGTCGGAATTATAATGCTTGAAATTATTGAAGTTTTATTGCGTATAAATTTGTATATTTACATATTTATAAATTTTTTTTTTAAAGAATGATATTGTAGATAGAAAGGATACTTTCTAATAAGGCTTGAAATACAAATACACGATAAAATTGGAACTTTTTAATGTCTTACGTAATTTATCTAATATAATCATATTATCTTATGTTTTATATATATATATTTTTTTTTTATTACAAAATAAACTATACAAGTCAATTAGCATACTAATATAAGTATATATTAAGGAAGTTACATATAAATATAAAAAATCACTTTTCTAATACATAGACAATCAAACATCTAGTAACGTGCCTCTAGGTCTCGCTCGCTTTGAATCTATTTCAGTAGATGGTACAGCTTTTCGTTTATTCATACCTTTTCTTTCCAATTGCTTTTCTATAATGCGAGCATTATTTGCGTACGAATCTGCAACTTCTCTCTGGAAAAAAATTGTAATTTTATTTTATAATATTGAGTAATGCCATATTCTATGTCAATTCAAACACTTGATAGGAATCATTTATACAGAAAAAAATATATAGAGATTAACTTACAGCTTCAATTTCATCTTCTTCTTCATCAATTGTAGATACAGTAACTGAACTAAACTTTCCCATATTCTTAGTATGTTTTGTAACCATTATCTTTTTAGGCTTCTCAACAGCTACTTGATTATAAATGTCTGTCATAGGACCTTCTCCAGAACTTTTTATCACCGAGCCTTTTACTATAAATATTATATTTGCTTCTGGATCATGTTTGTAATATAACAATAAGCCACATCTGTTACAAACAAATAAATTACAAAATAAGAATGTATTCAATGTATATCTTAAAAATAAATCCTACAAAATATATATAATTTTCTTTTCCATATAGCAAAGTATACAATATTTTTCTATATTTGTGAACAAACAACACCAAGTTAGTAAGAACCATTTACACAGCTTTTTAGATATAACAAGGGTTTGTTTATACTTACTTTTTACACTTTTGTCTATATTGTTTTTCAATTCCTTCAGAACGTTTAAGAAATATAGTCTCATCTCGTTCCGAAGTCATTTTGTGAGCATGTTTACTACCATCAATAACTCTTGCTCCATCTTTCTTTCTTAGAGGTAATTTTTCAATAGCACAGTCTATAAATAAATATTACATTAATATTCATTAACTACTTTCTTAAAAATCTGATTAAAATTTGACTTTTTTTAGTATTCTTTATAGAATTATCCAATACTAACCTAAAATTAGTGTCATCTGACCACATATGCAGTAATATATATGTAAAGGTTTTTCCTCGTTATATTCTTCTTGATCTTTTGTATCGGAACATATAATACTTCGCGATACCACTTTTGGCATAATTGCTCATTTGATTAAAAACACACAACAAAAATTAATATATTTATATATGCAACTGTACAAATTACAACTAAAGTCACGTTTGGTATTTTTTTTTTCTTTTTAAATTAAATATTGGTTTGGTTTGATGGGCATATGGCTCCCGGAATAAAAGCGGTTAGTCCATATACCAATGAAAGCTGTCAATCCTCATGACAGCTCCGTTGATTTAGCGCTGTTTTCTTGCCAATGGCCGCGTTCAGCAGAACTCAACGCTTAGTAAGCGCTTTACACTTATTGTCTGCGATTGGTCTCTTCTTATAAAGCCGAAGGAAATATGAAAGTATATGCCAATGACAAGCAATAAGCGTAAAGCGCTTACAAAGCGCTGAGTTCTGCTGAACGTGGCCATTTACTTACACTACGTTTTTACTTACTTTACTTTACCAACCGCTTTTCACCAATCAACGATCGGTCAAAGCGCCGGTGTCTGCATGAGGATCCAGCCTAAGATTCAAACGTTTCAAAGAATTTCCTAATGTACGTAAATCTTGAAATATTGACTACGTTTACGCGGAATAAGGCCGGTTTCATAACAATTATTTTCACGAAACTAACCAATAATAAGTATTTCTGTAAAAAATGGAATGACTGTAATTGGCCAGTTTCATAACTTTGGTTGTTATTAAACCGGCTTTACCAGTCCGTGTAAACGTAGTATATCATTTCTTCTTTTTTTTTAATTCTTTTTTATACATATTAAAAAAAGAAAGATAATGTTTCCAATGAAAAAAGAACGTATTTGCACTTGTACGATAGTAATTTATGTGTAAGGCAACCATATCAAGTAATATATTTATGCATTCCAAACAAATATTTTGTTGAAGCAATCACCATT
>QVOA01004017.1:0-38991 GCA_014825685.1 Pseudomyrmex cubaensis | reverse complement strand
TTTTTTTTCAGATAAAAATCTTTCTGAGAACTCCAGGTGTTCATTAAAAGTTCGTCTCCCTTCTCATGTTAGACATTTCCGACTCCATTATGTTCCAGATAAGAGTTTCGTGGGCAGTTCCCAGAAGTGACGATAATGCAAGCACCATGTGTATGTATGTACGCGAGAAAAAAGACAAAAAAAAAAAACGAAAGCTGACACTCGGCGTGCAGCTGCATAATTGAGCGACGAGTCGCACGATGTCAGCGCGCGTATGATAGCGCACTCGGCGTCCGCGTCACTTTGTCCCGTAATTCTAAACCCATTTGAATCTGAGCGAGCAATACCGCACAACAAATGCACCCCCCTCCGGTCGTGCCCTCGCGAGATACGAACAGTCGACAGTGCATATGAATAGAGTATGTTTCCCTCTCTTCAGTAGCGTATATTCCGCGTCGTTTATAAACTCGGTTGTCCCCCCACAAAGTACTGTTAAAGTTGTGCCGCATATGCACATTATGCGAAATCCATCTTTTTTTCTACATACATTTTCTATAATGACTTGCTTCATGCGGGGAGAAATTTTTATAGTTAAAAATATTATCCGCGCATGAGCTTTTTTACGGTTTTCAATTTTGTCTTCTACAAATATGATATGTAAAAAAAAAAAACATCTAAAAGTTTTCCTGCTACTGTTTGTTTTTTAAAGACTACTAGTAGTAGATTGTACTAATAGCGAAGATGAAAGCAAGACGAATTTGTAAGATTGCCACGAACGTCCGAGGACGGTTCGGAGAAAACGACGCGTTAGCATGAAATCTGGCTGCGTATGTACGCAGACATCGATCACACTGCGTGCTTCGAATTGGCATTTAAAACATTGTGCGGGGCGAACACGTTAATGCAACCGACGCCTGACCGACGGAACAATACGACGAGCACTCCTGCACTGAGCGTTTATACGATTCTCGGAAGTGGTTGTGTCCCGCGTGCACTTTCATCGCCACGGTGGCGATGTGGTACACGTGTGTTGCCGGCTGGTCCAACACGAGCATATCCCCGACAAAGGCGGCGCTGACGCTGATCGTTCTTTCCGAGACATTTCCAGCGCGTAAATCGCGCGCCGACATTTAACATCCGCGCTGTCGTAATGTCAAAATCGCGTCGAAGATCGCGGTCGAGAAAAGACGGATCTCTCTTGAAGGAGATGAAAATTATGAAGCAATAGAAAGCAATAGAAGCAATAGAAGTAACGAGGATTTCAATAAAAACAAATATTTGACATCTTAAAATTAATATAAAAAAATGGAAAGTTTTTCTTAAAGAATAAAATATTAAATATTGGAAAAATATGTAAAAAAAATATTACTAGGAATATGTTTATATTTAAATAAATTATGATTCATGTTCTCGTATTTTTAAATAATTGTTACATATAAAAACAATATTGTATCATTTACAAAACTTTTTTTTTTTGTTTTTCGTATCGAGAACCACAACCGAAAAATTTTTTGCCCTCCTATTTTGCTTCCTGATGTATTTTTTTCCGATGACCTTAGACGTAATATTGGCTACTGTATCTACATGTCCGGTTGAACTTGTGTGCACATACTCGACTACTCTCGTCCACGTGCGTGCTCAAGTGCCAGCTATCGCGTACGCCGGTCTCTCGGCGAAGTCGACTGCACAATTCAGACGCGTTTAGCGACGATCGATTCCTTCTGCGTTGCAAAGAAATACGATGTAGCCGAGCGTTGACCCTGCGCGACAACGGCATGAATCGAGAATCGCGCGAAGAAGCGCACCGATATGTACGTATACTTGTACCGACACATATATGTACGCCGGGGGATCTGTTCGTCGTGCTAGTCGGTCATTACCCCCGCTCCCCGGTGTGTGTATGATAATTTTTACAAGCAGATATGCATCAAAGCCGCGTGCCCGGCCAATCGCGATTTCCTCCTCCTCGGATCGGATCTTCGCCCGTAGGAAGACGAGAGCGACGACGATCGTGTTCTCGAAGACATTCTAATGCGAACTGCACCATGTATAACGCGCATAATACAACTCTTATATTGTGTCGGTACTTTAAAACCAACGGGATGGAACTCGGCTGTAATTTGACGTAAAACGAGAGAGATAAATCTTCGAAGTTACGCACTGGTCAGACGCGCGAGACGGTGTTTACGACGCAACGTCCGCAACATCGAAACAACAAAGCGAGCGCTTTTTAAGAATGTATAAGATTTGCAGCGCGCGGAAACAAAAGTTGCGGTGGAAACATTTCCGCGTGCAGTTTATTTTGCGATCTCTTATTCGTCATAATTTTTTTATTAAGAAGCATACGCAACGCGTCTCTCCCTTCTCATTTCGCGATATACGCATCGAAGTGTATAATCGAACGAGCGAAAGAGACAAATAAAAACGAAAGACGGTGCAATTACGAAATCGCTACTGCGACCCATCAATTTCAGATTCTCGTCTCAGTACGCGTCGCCGGAACAACGTTATTACCTTCTCGTCTTCACGACAGACGCACTGGGCAACTCTCTCTCTCTCTCTTTCTCTCTCTCTCTCTCTCGCGGACCGACTTTGCGCCGACTAATACATATTTTTCTAATATCCTTCTCGGAGGAGAGCGCGCGCAAGAAACGGGTTGCCCGTAGCGACAGGAAACGGCGGTCGGCGGATGTGATTAAATCCAGGAGTAAATAAATGGCGAATGCGCCTTCTCGCTCGCGTGTTCGCTGTTGTTCTCTCTCTTTCTCTCCTGCAGCGAAGGAGAGTGTTAAGAGGGGCCTCCCTGCTGGGAAATCGAGGGTCCCGCCAGTGGTGTATTTATGTAGTGCTTAGGGCCCTAGAGAACTCCCTTTTTCCTCCGGAAATTCTATTATTTATTTATGCAAAATGCGTCGGAATTTTATCATCCGCTTATAAATTTCTTTTTTACTTTTAAATACTTTAAGAATGAATAAATTATTTTTATGATCACATGTTAAGATAAAAAAAAAGATATTATAATAATATTTCTTCCCTCGAGTTTATTAGTTGGCTTACTGCCACAAGTCTGTGTTTGTTTTCTTTCTAAACGCATAATCATGTGTATGTGGCACACAAGCTTTTCTCATTAATTTCTTGTTCATGCGCATACGCTACTGCTGTTAGTCATAATTGATGTTACGTGTCGTAACGCAAACAATTACGGCAGTTAGTCGTAATAAATGTACATACATTTACCAGCCGAGAGTGTCGCCCGGCGTTTTCCACGGCGGTAAATGTTTATGCGGCTTTAGAGGACGTTACGGTGCGTTTCACGTAAGATAAGTTACGAGAGAGAGTGCCGTATCGAAGCCAAAGTGCGACCATCAAGATGCAGAAATGCGCAAAAAGTTAAAAAAAAGAGAGAGAGAAAATAAGTAATGATAGGAAAACGTAAGCTCATAAAAAAAACTCAAGAGAGAGAGTTAAATGTTCCAACAAAAGCGCTCGTCGTTTCAATTATGCAAATGTTTGGGAGAAAATATCGTTCCGTTGTTTGTGCATGAAGCTTACAACTTCCGGCGAGAATTTCTATTCGTCGAGAATCGCGGCAACTCATGCGAGAAGGGAAACTGCAACGGAAAAATTCTCCCCCGTATTATGATGAGAGCCAAGAAGCCTCGTGAATCTTAGGACGTCATTTGAATACAATGCGACTGATTTCCACTTCTCCTCGCTACTTAGCGGAAGGAGACTAATTGCAAGAGAAAAAAACGCAAGACAAAAAGGGTCTAGGTTAATCTGCCCCGTAACAAATCTGTCGAGGACGAAAAATCCCTGGCGAACAGAAGTCTAAAGAAGATTTCTCAACGGCTCCTGAAGAATTTCAACGTGTATTGCTAACATTAGCCGAGGAAGAATGAAATTTCTCCACTACGAGGATAAATATGTCACTTGCAATTATCCTAAAATTAATTTACTCACGGACTTATAAGTGATTGAAACCAATCGAGAAAAATCTTAAGAGCCTTATCGTGTTTAGATAAATATGATTAAAAACTCGCGTAGCAAAACCGATCCGTACACGTCGGATAACAATCGTCCGTGATTTCCACCTGTAAATATACTCGAACCGAGTGTTGGAAGGAAATCTTCGCGAGGAAATTACACGAGTGCGCTACCGCGCCTCGTGTAAGCCAGGCAGCAATATAATCCTGCTTGGTTGCAACACTCCGATAGTTAAACACCGTTCGAGCTCTAATTAGGGATAATGCAACGCCGACGATTGTAACATTATTTCTCATCGGCTGTATAATTCATCGCGCGTTTGCTCGTATCGTCCTACTTCTTGTATACGTCGTTCGCTTTATTCGCATAAAAATGTCTTGCGACGGACTCGCTTCTTTTTTTTTTTCTTTCTCTCGGATAATCACCCCGTCTATTCGGTTTAGTCGTCGAAGATTTCGAGTCGATGACTCACGCCTTAATCTCTCGTGCTACATTCCGAGAACTTATTACACCGGCGACTACATGCAGTAAATTTACGCAACAGTAACGGAATTCTGCACTAAAAATGCTTTTTATATTTTTTTTGCCGAAGTTGGCTAAAAAAAAAAAACACCTAAATTTACGCATAAATGTTTTCGTCGTATTAATTTTGCGACAAACGCAAATTGGCTGTCTAATGATTACGTTTTGAGAACTGGTTTTTCCGTGTACAAAATTTTCCGTGTACACGACGTATCATGAGTCATATATATTTCTGTCGAAGAGTGACAGATTTCGTTAATGTTTCTTTCAAAAAGAATTGTGTTTTGAAATTCAACTTCATTAAACTTGTTTCGCGATAATTGAAGATTATTCTAGGCAAATAACGAAGAGATGTCAAGGCTTCAAAAAGATTTGTAAAGCGGATTTCTCTTTCTGAAGAGGTAAACGTCCTAAGAGAAACGAGTTTTTCCGTCAATAGTTGATGAAAGAACCATAGAGAGGAAAGGACACGCTGCGATCCCTCGACTTGGTCTCTTTGTGCAAGTTGAAAGAAGAATCCGGGAGAGAAAAAAAAAGAATACGAGGGTTGTGCTACGATCCTGCGCGCACCGGAAATTGTCCCCTCGCCGCTCTTCTCGGCCGATCACTACGGTTATCTTCGTTTAATCAGAAATGTATCCTTTCGTAAATAACAGCCTTACTCTTAAGCTGTTCAAAAAACAAATCTTTTTTTGCGTTTACCTTGGATTATTCACCGCCAAAGTTTTTGCATCAAAATTGTTGTTTAAACTGTAGAAAGTTTAGAAAAAAAAACTTTATCGATATAAAAAGATACATTTTGAGAGAAAACAAAGTGATAAAAAAATTACGTTAAATTTGTTCGCGCTTTTTTGCTGTATTAACGAAGAAGAATTGGATTAAAGTGTTTTTTTTTTTTTTTTCGAAACTACAGGAAAGAAGAAGAGAGCAGTCGTTTATGGACATTGCTTGCGCAGATTATGTATTCCGTAGATTAAGCGCGAGAGAACGGTTTGCATATGTAGATTGCGCGTAGACGTGAGTCATTGTTGCTCGGGCGATACGCTATTTATTACTCCCGAGTCGGAATGATGAGCGCGGCCAAAGGAGGTGCGTGAGAAAGAAGAGGACAGAAAGCCGCGCCGCCGCAGCCAGCCACCGTAGAAAAAAAAATTGTCTGACGGAGAGATGCACTCCCACGGGGTCATCAGGACGGCATAATCGCCGTAGCGTGTTAATAGATTGAAGCCCGAAGGTTTCGCGTCCTGACCTCCCCCTTTTCCTCTCCGTTCCCATTTCTCTCTCATCCACCTCCACAAAAACAGAAGATCCGCAGGAAGAACAGCCCGAGGATCACGTCTGGGCTCTTTTCTTCCAACCCAGTGATCTGCGATTCCTCCCTCCTTTTCCTCTCGATCAGTCGATCTGTCGAACGTTTACATTCGCAGTCTGGCTTCTCTTTGAACACGAGACGATGCTCTTCTCACTATCCGAAAACGTTATTTTGCAACATATTGTTACTATAAATACTTGTGACAGTCCAAAAATATTTTAATTTAAATAATTTACACACACATACAATAAAAAATAGAGTTAAAAAAACATTTTAATTCAAATATATTCTGTCTTTTCCAACTTTGAAAAAAAACGTTAACGTTTTCCTGCGGAAACGTCAGTGTGCAGGTCGATACGCACGCGAATAAACTAATATAACGAACTTCGTAATATTTTTTTTTTTTTTTTTTTTTTTTGTGAGCGTTCATTTCCGGGCTCACACCGATCGGATTTCGAAGCCTCGAGAGAGGAATCCCAAGGTCCGGGGGCCTCGAACGAGAGCAAGAGAATCATCCGTAAAACGGATCCCGTATATGTGCGCGCGCGCCCGCAGCGATACAAATTGGCGCCGTCCGCCGACGTGCATCGTGCTGTTATGCACTCTTTATTGCAGCGCGCCCCGACACGAATCGTTACGTCCGTCGTCGTTTTCAGCGCTATGCACGCGGCCGAGATCACCGCGAATCGATAGCGTGCGAGTGCTTCGCCGGAAAGAAGCATGCATGCATGTATGTACGAGTTTCGCGTGTAATGCATCCGGAACACAATTGGACAGACTTGTTGTTCGAATGAGCGAATGAATGAATATGAACGAACAAATACTTTAACTGTATGTATGTGCGTATTATCTGAAATATATTTCGTAAACATGGGTGTTTGCGAAAATTTTTTCAATCTTAAAATTAATTAAAATGCGGCGGAACCACGCGGTTCAGTTTTAGCGAAAAAAAACCGGTTCGGGATTAGGGTTAAACTTGCGCGCGATTACGGTCGCTTCGCTGAAAATCTCACTGACTTACTTATTTTTCAGTGTGATCTCAAGCAACACACATTCGTTTACTCGAACAGATTAATCGGCTTGACAAAATGTTAAGGTGACGTTATTTACCTACCATATTTATTTCGCGAATGTTAACCAGAATCGGGGTGAGAACTTCGTGGTATTAAGCGAAGCACATGTGGTCACGGTCCCGACGAAGCTTTCACTGCTGTTATGTGCGAGCGGTATACACGGTGACCGAGGACAAAACGGATTCAGTCTGAGAGAGACATCTCGTTTCAGCTGCGATTTAGGTGGCGAACATTCGCGCGAAGTTACAAACAGTTTCAACGTGTTACAAATCCGAGCGTGTCATTTTTTTTTCCGCTTGAAATGATTCAAATGACGTATCTTATATAGTTGATATCCCTCGCGAGACATCCTGTGTGTAACACTGTACATGCGAGCTATCAACTCGCACGAATCGCGATGGGCACAATGTAATTATGCAGTTGCACGAGACTGACGAGAGGCGAACGTGAGGATCTGGTCGGATAAATCAGCCGCGATACACCGCGTGCACCAAAAGTGTTACATGCATCGTGACAAGCACACGTGTCACATGTAACAAACGTGTCGTTAAAGTGTCTATCACTCTTCGAGAGCGTTCACTTTGCACACGGAAAGCCGTTCAGTTCGCATGTTAGCAGTCGACGGGGAAATTGCGAGAATTTTCTCTGAAACGTGACGAGTCTGGTAATCGAAAGTTTATTGAAAAAAAATATATTTAATACAATCTCTCTCTCGCATTGAATTTATATCACATTACAAATCGCGCGCTTTTCCACGTCTGAAAAACTCGGATCGCTATCTTACACTCACAATCAATGTCTTTCGTCATATCGAGAGAATAGCGGCGGATTGTTTCGATAGCGCGCGATTATTTCGCGTGTTGATCGTTCGCGAACGGCGGCAAGATATAGGAATTTCGTCGGCTTTATTATTCTCGCATGAATTAACGCCGCGTCAGTCTTGACGAGGAGAGAAGTATGAATGAACGTATTCCGGCCGAGCGTATCGGAGAGACGTTGCGTCGACGATTGTCCTTATCTAACCCCCTTATCTCGCGCGATTAGCGCCGAGCGACCGTGACGCGTTGTTTGTACTGTCAGCACATACATTTCGTGCTTCACAATGGTCGATTATTATCTTGCGCGCGCGCGGAGTTACTCTCGCAGGAAGCGCTCGGCGACCGAAAAGAAATTTCGCTGTCGTCTCTTATCTCGTTTACTTAATTATTAAAGCAATATTTCCGCCCGCACAATTTTTATACCGTTCTAAATAAAGTTATTACGGGGAGTGGTTTTTTTTGTTTTCAAATTAAGAGATTTATTCCGCGATAATTTGCGAAAAGCGCGATTTGCACACGGCAGTTATTAAACCTTCTGTGTGTACTCGTGTTAAGCAAACCGGTAGAATGTCGGTACGTATCGCCAAAGGGAAAGTTTAATTCACACAAGATCACATGTTGGCTCTTGACATGTGCACGCGTCAAGAGTTTAAGAAGCAGTGGATATATCGTAATGAAGGACCTGTGAGTGCGTGCGTGCGTGCGTGCACCTGCGCGGCAATTATCAGGTGTTCGCAATTCGCGAGCAACGACGATTCGAAGCAGCTGAAAGAACGGCCGTCGAAGGCCGTCGAGGAAGACGAAAGAACCTTGAGGCTTTCCTCAGCGAGACGATTCAAGCGTCTTAACTGATTAGGTCGCCCCTCGCGGATCTCGTGCTTTCCACCCTCTTTGGGGTTTCGTTTCGATACAAAGCAGATACGCTTTTATGATAAGTTTTTTGTTAGCTTTTGTAGACAGAATATAACAGATTTTTTTTTTTAAGTGAATGCTTTTCATATTTTTTGAATGTCACTTTTTATATTTATATTAAAACATTTATTTTTCAATATTAAAGTTATGTTTAACTGTAATTGTTTTCCATTTACAAAATGTTTCCGATAGAACAGACAGATGTGAAATATCGAGTTGTTCTGCTAGCAATCAAGCACACACTTAACACGCGCTCGAGAATCGTTTCGAGAAACAGCCGTCGATTGCTCGCCGAATTCTTATGCGTAAATCGTGTTGGGCGTAGCAGCAGCTGGAGCATCGAAAAAAAAAACACGCGTCTATAATGCGACTCGGCTCGGAGTGGATGCAGGTGCGGAATAAAAGAAGCGATCGAATTGTTACAAAGAAAGCCAAGAGAGCGAGCGTGTAAATGCACACATTGGCATGTATTTCGTTTGCTTGCGAGATCATTCAATGTGTCTACTTCCTTTTTTAGCGGTCTCTTTATTGGCAATAACATTGTAAATTTGAAGCGTGTCACGTTTCAACGAGTATGGTCGGCCAGTCATTGCCATGTACATTCCAATCGATTCCGGGCACCGCCAAACGGCTTCTGTAAACCGCGAAGCAGCTGGTCGAACACAGCTGCCTAATCCTTTCGACATCGTCGATATTTAAATTCTAAGCCGCGCTTTGTCTGAAGTTTATCGCTAAAAAACATTTATCGAGAGTGTGAATAAAATTACTAGATTAAACGCGGCAATGTTTTCGCGATGCCAACTTTACATACACCGGTCCGGTAGTGACGCTCTGAAATAGAAAGGTCGACCTACACCCAGGAAACACCGCAAAACCGCGTGACCTAGAAAGGGTCCGAGCAGGCCGCGCATCGTAAGAAACGAGACGATCGGTCGGCGATTGTACGACTTCGCGACTGTTGTCGAGAATGTGATTTGAGAGGATTAAGATCGTCGTGACACAGATCACAAAATTATTATTTTAGAATCCGTTTGCTCGCGATTGATATCTTCGTACGAAAAAATTGATTGAATTTAGAGATTTATGTTACGAAGAAGAGCAGCAAAATTATCCGCGTATTTACACCGCAAAATCATCTCAAAATACAGAGAACATCGGCGATTCTTCTGACGTCGTCGCGCAGTTCATTTCAATTCGATTAGACGGAGAGCATCGATCGATCACAATTCACGACAAGTTGTTGATGCGACGACATTGATATTTAAATTGTTACTGTTGCGTGAAACACGCTATTCGGGTCATTGCGTCAACACTTCGTCCGACGACGATGACGATGGAGAAAAGTAGTTTTCCAAGTTTCCGCGAACAACGCCCATCTTCGCTGCAGGCACTCGCGAGTCGTAGAAGATTATTTTGCAATTCCATTGTGAAACGAGAACGCACTTCAACAATTACGGGCGCAGATCGCAGAGAATGGAAACGTAGTAGTTTCTAAGCAAATATGCGCGGAAAATGTGTCAATGTCACATAAAAATAATCTTGTTATATTTTTGTTAACTCGCGAACGTAAACTTAATATGTCGCGGACAATAATTGTGTTTTTTTAAAATATTCTCCCCTTACTTGGGAAGAAAGTTTATTCAACGACCAAACAAAAACAAAATAATGTTTTTATCTTCCTGCTTTTTGAAAGTTCTTTGCACACACACACACACAACTTTCGAGCACTTATTCAGATAAGAGTAAACAGGAAAGGGGACGCTGTTCTTTCCCTTGCCGCGTGTCCTCGCAGTTGGGTTAGGTTTGTGTGCCCTGAGTGATTCTTCGGACTAACGGCATTTCGAAATCCCCTCCGATCCTCGCCCTTGCCGCTCCCGTAATTCCCGTTCTCTACGCGCGCGATAATCCAGCGGGACTTTTCGCGATACTCTTTCGACGTCGTAATGGCTAACAAACAAACGTGACAAATGGTCCGTGATCCGGCTTATAATGCACGTCTCGATAGATTAAATAAAAAAAAATTAAGTATCTCAATTATCTCATAACTTCAGAGAAAAAGCGATATCTAAAGGTTATCAGAGCATGTATGAATGCACGTTTACACGTTACAATTCGTCTTGTCTCGCGGAGCATTTAATACATTCAGGAACTGAACGCGTGACGTTATCGGTAATGAGAATCAAAGTGGCCGCCGATCTTTCACGTCGGGCACTATCGGAGGCACCTAGTGAATGATAGACGCAAAACGAGAAAAATAGCGTGTACGTAAAAGATGAATGTAGACTGCCGCTACACGGATGAGAAGAGGCGACGAAGCGTTAAAATGATGAGAAAGCAGTAACCGATCGACAATGAGTTGCGCGACGCATATGAATGATCCAGTTACTCGGCCATCTTGAATATCAGCTGTCACGATTATTCCGAGATAAAACATTACTTTCGAATATACAAACTAACTACAGTATAAACTATATTTTTTATCTCATTTATTTTATAATATATACGCAACGTGTACCGACGTTCAAAACACACTCTTTTGATTGTCTAACAGTTTCCGCATACCTTTGTTATGCTATAGAGTTTCGGAATCTTCGTCAATAAAGTTTCTTCTTTCGTAATTGTTTTCCTTCCCTCTTGGAAAACACAAATTGCTTCACGATACATAGAAAAACATCGTGAAGTTTTTCTCTTTACGAAACGAAACAAAAATAACGTCAAAATTCACATTTACCTGTGCCGCGCGTACGTTCACGGGCGTTAAATAATAAAAAAATAACGACGTCGTAAACGACGTTACTTGCCGACTACTTGAAAAGTGACAATCGCACAATTTTCCAAGCTCGAACGACACACTCGATTCTTTGCGCATCAATATAGTTTCGGACGAGAATAAAGTTGTGTGAGCACCCGCATACGCACGCACACACGTAATATAATCCGAGGAAGATCGTCGAACGCATGCATGCGGCCACGTGCGTGCCCGTGGCTCGACACGAATCCGTAAAGGATCGAGCGAACGTATACGACACAGCAAGGGGTCTCGTGTGCCAGGTGACGTTGGCGATGCATCGCCGTTGATAATTTAACTCGCGGTTAAACGGCGCGCATTTATGACGGTGGATGTTTTACAGTTAGCCGCACGCTGCGCCGTAACAGTATATTCGGTGATTCCTTCTCTCTTGCATCGTGTCGGAAATACAGTGACCCAGTTGACGCGACAACGTACAGTCGACACTTTTACTTGTAGCAATAATTAACAATTATTAATTACTTTTTTCTTTGCAACAGTAATTACACGCGTGATTACGTTCGTATAAAATCTGAGAATTTAAAATTTTTACACTTTTTAATAATTGATTTAGCTTACAGTTATATTTAATAGATATTGGAAGAGAGAGGAATATTACTAGCAATTTCTCTTTGTAAAATAGATACAGTTTATTTATTTTTACTCTTTCTCTCTCTCTCTCTCTTTCCTTCTCCGAGTTAAGTTTCCTGTTGAGATCCTGTGGAGTTAATTTCGCGTGCCACCTATTGTTAATTGGTCGTGTGTGCAGATTATATGCGAACCATTTATCGCGGTGACTTTATCTTCGCGAGCGGAAATCGTGATCTTTGTTTTCAGATCCGTCGTTTGACAAGTGGAGCGTGAATGAGACACAACACATTTTCTATAACACGAGCCGAGTTTTAAACTACGAAGAACAGTTTCTACAGTTAGCCGCAAGCTGCGCGTTAGTAACAGTATATTCATCGCTTCTTCCTTACGAGAAGGATGAGTATGTTGCAGGCGAATGGTCATCGTGCGGAGGTCGACATGACGGAAGGAGAGCGTGAGAAGAGCATCTCTTCTTCGTGAAGTGGTTTGTCTGAATGAGATTTTTTTATACGATTTGTACATCTTAATTCGCGATGTGATCATCTCTCGTATAAAGTATATTCTAAAATTTTTCTTTTTAATTGCTTATATTATTATATTAAAATTATTCGATGTTCAAGTCTCTAAAGCAACTCTGTGCGTAATACATTTCTTGTGTGTGCGCCAAAGTTTTTCATACACACATTAAAACTAATAACAGCACCGATCAATGATACGGTTATTATTGATTATTTATGTAAGAATCACTGACGTAGTACAAATCTATTTTCTCCTTTCTCCAGTCACATATATTCGTGTTCTCAGCGCGATTGATATCGAATCTGTTCGAATTATTCACGTCGCTTGCCTTGACATTGAAATAACTGCCGTTCTAGTATCTCGATTCAAATATAAAGAACAACGTAGTCACCGTGTTACGTATGTGTCTCACTTTGCGTTAAAAGTGTTATAATTAAGAATTAACATAATGATTATTAATAATTAATATATTATTAAAACAACAGATGTGGGAGTTTGCTTTCTCACAACAAATACACCCGGGGCGGTTATTTGTGCTCGGACGAATTAACGACGTCGCCGCGTATATCGTAATACTCGGCACATTATTTACACAAAGCTGGGGAGAAAAGAGGGTCTCCGATCTCACAGAGTTCAATGCCTTTTTTTCCCCTCTATCTGACGCGCTTTCCGTTGTTCGAAATTAAAATATGCACCCCGCGGCGTTTTTCGCAGCCGTTTTCGTGCACACAGAGTGTTTCGTGTCGTGCGAGGGTGGATGGTTTTTCGCGTGTTCGGGAATTGCCGTCTTTTGTGTTGTGCAACATTCACGCGTAAACAATGCAGTCGCTGCGCGGGAAGAAATGCGGGAGAGATCTTGTCCGACAACGGCGCGGGATAACACGACGCCCGCACGACGTAGAAAAGGGAGATATATATCCGCCCTTCACGCGCGGGGAAACGATCCCTTCAGAAATCTCCGTCGCATTCCCGAGAAGGAATTCCTTTCCGTCTTTTATTGGATTTCTCAAAGAAAGCCGGTGTGTGTGTCACACACTGTTATTGATACGACCGTGTATTGTATTATTACGCTCTCAACAAAGAGAAGAGAGCTTTCGCCGTAACTTCTCGCGAGTTGTGACAACTTACGGTCTGCATTTTGAAGCTTTTAACACGTTTTTATACTTTTTACGAACGCTCGTTACATTATTTAAATTATCTCGTAAAAAAAAAAAACTAATATGTTAGAAAACGCGTTTGCAAAAAGCGCAAGTTTAAATTTGATACATCAGCGATTATTCGTCGCTTCGTTATTTACTCGAAACGTAAAAATCGGCAAAGCGATATCGAGGCGAGCTATTGCGAGTGTGCGGCGGCGCGGCGGACAATCGCGCGCTCATTAAGTCGCGATGAGGACAGCGGAGAACTTCGTATGAAAGAGCCTGCGAACGACAGGCTTCTCGTGAGGCTGTAACAGGAGACCACGTACACACACACACACACACGCACAATCGGTGCTTCCGGCCCTAATTAATTGCGATTGGCCGGTTTTAAAGAACTTGTATCCCGTCCCTGTGTCGCCGGTCGGCAACGCACGATAGCTCGCCTAATAACGCACGATGCAGCGCGACGGGAAGGGGGAAAGGGTTTTATCGACACAGGAAACGGTCCAGTCACAGGCTCTCGTTGCAAACTAGTCGTGGCGCGAAGATAGACACAATAGGGAATTTCCTTTCCTCCGCGGGTCCAGAGGGTTCTCGGAAGAAAGAACGCAGCGTGTCGGGTGTCAAACAATAAAATGGTTACATTGTCGCTCTCGTTATCGATGCGAATGGTGTTACTGTGCCGAACAGGTTAGAGAGACGCTCTCGCGCTCTTTACTTGTGTAAAAGCGATATACGTGTCGAGCAAAAGGTGTATCGAGGCAATTAGAGCGTTGTGAAATGTGCGGCAACGCGAGTGATACAAAGGATCGGCGATTAATCCGTTAAATGCTCCAATTTGCGCAAATTTATAAAAATACACACACGAAATACTTTGTATACGATATATATTACAATTTCTTTATGCGATACAGATAAGTCTATTAAAAAGATCGAAGCTTTACTAACAATATCAATTCTCTTTTATTCTCTCCATGATAATGAGTCCTCAATCGCGCGAATTTCGAATTTTAAATTAAATTTTTCGACTGTCTATCTTCAGGAAGAATTTCGGACGGTCAATTTGGTTAAATCGCGTCGCGCGCGGCTAAAAAATCGCTCTCTGAATGATACGACCGCTCCACTGAATCGTGATAAATTATCGTAATTCACCGTAAACGGTCCCGAAGTAAATTCTCTCTCTCTCGTCGAAAAGCACATAAAGACCGATTCTATCGGCCGGGGAGTTGGCTCTCTCCGGGTTCACAATGGCTCTCTGAAATTCTTTATCACCCCGCGATTTCCTCGGTCTTCATTCGAGAGATTCTCCGAGAGCCGTTAAAAATCCCACAGAAAGAAAGAGAAGAGCCTTCTTGTGATTCCCTTTTGACTGTTCGTCTGCTTTTCGTCTATCACTCTCGCGGCACGGTGACAAGCAAGATGCTTTTTTTTTTTTTTTTAATGTGCCGACTGCACGAAGAAGGCAGGAAAAGAGGTCGAGAGGACTCGCGCGCACAGGTCGGAAGGAATTCATCCCGAGACCACGGCGCTCTTTCTCTCTCTCTCTCTCTTTCTTCCATGAGCCTTTTTTTCGTGCCCGTGTACCCCTTTCTTTCTCTCTCTCTCTCTTTCTCTTGTAAGGAGTTTCTCTCACCTACGGACTCTCTCAGTACGAGAGGAAGCGACGTGTCGGGTCGACTCGGCACGACTTGACTCGAGACTCCACCTCGCTTGCAACGTTTATCAAGTCGAGAAGTCAATGCACTCCCCTACGTATAGAGCGGTCGCGAGCGGCCCGAAAGCCCGTATCATGTATGTACGAGACGTGTGTGTTCCACATTTGTCGCATTGTTTCGCAGCGACGAATCCCTGATATATCGATCGTAAGATTGACGAAAACAGACAAAATAATACAATAAAAAAATTTAAAAAAAAGAAAGGGTACGTGATTTTTCTTTTTCAGAAGAACAACAAAAGATATTATAAATGACGATAGTTGTGTATTTGAGAAAGGTTTGGTCAAGTTCTCGGAATATGAGAGAGATCAGATTGAAAAGTTGGATATAATCTTTTAATTAAACATATAAAAGACATGAGAAACTTTAGAAACTGTGAGAAAAATTATATACAATTATCCGCGTACGGCGAGTCCGTTAAATATTAATAGAGAGAAAATCGCTTCAGTTGTAAATTTCGAATTATTTTATTCTTTAGAACTCTCGGGGAAAAGAATAGAGAATTTTGTAACGATAGAGAATTTTGTAACGCAGCGCTTGCATTTAAAGCGGTTTATTTCTATAAGAGATATCCGGCGTGAAACCGGCTTGTAAGACATCGCGCAGAGCGGCGTTGGATGACTCGGCCTGGTGTATATTATATCTATATGTATATCTACATATATATATATATATGTTCCCGATACCGTGTTGCCGCGGGTTGCACCGTAAGATACGCATTAATTGGAGAATCGACCGGAAGTTACGCGTTGCGCGTGTCTCACGCCGTGTCGCTGCGAGGCGATCTTGTGACTCGCCTTTCATTGAAGAAGAAAGAACAATCACAAAATAAGTATGCATTTATCATCCACTCGATACACTATCGACAGTGTGAGATATCCAAATCACAAAACAAACAATAGAGTCGTTTTTCTCTTTGTTCGATACCGTAGATATAAGTATCGTTCTTGAGTTAACTATGAATCATTTATTTACTTAGCAATAATTTGTCTTTACCAAAGTGAATGAAACAAAAAGTCGCAATGATAATCTTTAACATAGTTTTGTGTTTGACAAAATAAAATTCAATATAAAATTATTCAACGTTGTGAGAGAAAAGTTTAAAAAAAAAAAAAAATTAGGATGTTTTTCCGAAGGTCAATTCCGCAAATCGACTTCAATTTTGTCGAATAGCTCGCCACAAATGTGTTCGAGCCGGTAGAGGAAAAACGCGTGTAAATGTGTACCGAGTACGTCAGTCCTGGTAAATGACAGCTCGCGCTTTTACAAACACTAAAGCATAAACTCTATATCGCGGCTTCGGACAGGACAAGACGCCGAAGAGTCGAATGGGGTGCGCGCCTGCAGCTGCTCTTCAAAAAATTTCACGTCAGTTTCAATATATTCTGGAAAGAGATAGCAAGTGTCTTTGGAGATTAGCGGCAGAGTGTGCACGAAACAACGAAGAAACTTGGAGACAACTTGGAATCTCAAAGAATGCGTTGTGCATACATCGCGTACTAAACACATTTGCACCAGTGTTGGACAAAGGTGTTGGTGTTCAAGCCCTGACTGTTAATTTGACGTAACGGATGCGCAAGCGAGCATTTAATGAAATTTATTATCACAAAACTACAACACATCCCCGGATCTTGTGCAGGATGCACTCGAAAGCGCGTTTATGCTACGCCGGAGCCATCCGCGCGACGACCGGAAGTAGGCGTAATAACGAACTTCCATCGACCATACGCGACGAGAATACAATAACTTGTGTGCGTGGGACACAAAGGCCATTCTCGGAAACGACAACACGCACGAATTCCAGGCTTCCTCGTCCCTCTTGACACAGGCAAAGTTCATTTTTTTTTTTTAGAAGAATTTTAAAAGCAACTAAAACTGACCGGCGGCAGCGGCGATTGAGTCATCTGAGAGATATTTCTTTTTATGAAAAGACTGCGTAAAAGAAAATGCCGGTATTAGATAAAATTTGTCCTTTCACAAATGTAATTACTGTTTATTGACTTCTCTTATTCTTTTAAGTACTTTCTACATTTATCATCTCTCAGGAAAAGAAAACGACAAGCGATAGTTTTTACTGTATTTGTGGAAATTCTAAGAAGAAGAAATAACACAGTCGCCATTTCTTTCGTGTCACGTAACGAATTAAGTATCGCGGGAATCAACGGTGACTCAAAAGTATGTAGAATTGCATACCATGTGTTCTCCGTAAGCGTGCGAATTTAATTGCAAACCCTGTTGCTACGCCAGATGTACGAAGCAAAAAAAAAAAAAAAACCATTTATACGAACCCGACTTTAATTAATATTAATTCTTTAAATAATTGTACAGGTCGTACATGACTTTCTAGTGTTCAACTACATAGAAAAACATTAAAGTCGGTAAGAACCAAGTGTAAAATATTTAACGTGTAAATTTATACACTCTCTATCGTTCAAATTAAATTTACATTTTTTAAATGAATGTTTCACATCTCTCGAAAAGACAAAAGTTTCTCTCAACAGATTTTCTTGCGAAGTTTTACATCTTTGTTTTTGACACGTTTTCAAGTTAACACAATCTACAGAATTTCAGACAAACTGAAGGATCGGAGACGTCATTGATTTCTCTTTTTCTATGCATCGAATAGTTTGCGCAAAATAAAATAATACCGGAGGTAGACATTCACATTCGGAGAGGTTCACGGAAGAAGTGCGTTCGTTGACTCACCGGGAGAGATCGCGTCACGCGGCACTCTCATTAAAACGCGACCTCGCGAATAAATTCGCGAGAAACGTACGATCGTCGCCCCGAGGAGAGGCCACAATCAGGCTCGTCGATGCGTACGATATACGTACGTACGTACGTACATCGTCGAGCCCACGCCGCCCATATAAGGACTGCCCACGCCGATATCTATCGTCCGAGATACCGATGAGCAATTACCAGATTGAGAAGCTGACCTTGGTCAGCTGGGAAAACCTGAATGAGAAACGATAGCCGATCAAAACTTCGCGCCTTCGCAACAATACGCATCTAACGAGAGTTCTCGTCACGTAAACACTGACAATTTGGAAATCGAACAACAGTAAAAAAAAAAAAAAAAACGATTTCTTTGTCGAGCGCTCCGAGGCGATTCATAATTCGATACGTAAATGAATTTCAGAAACCGACATTACGCACATACCGAAAATACATAACGTATATCTATTGTAAGTAGTCGCTCACGTTTGATTGGAAAATAGTTCCAACTGAATGAGCTTCGTTAGAAAGTTATAACCGTGAATCATAATTCACCTACACAGATAGTTTCAACTTGAAATTCAGAGGTCTGCAAGATCACCTAGAAAATTTCTTTCCCACGAGCCAACGGCGACAATGCGAAATTGAGGTCATTCGCTACGTTGCGTAGGAATAGTGGCGAATAGGATCAGCGAGGTTAATCAGATCGGAAAGAAAACGATAAGGTCGCCTATTCCGCCGTTAATCAGTTAATGTTCTCATAGGCGCAATCGCGATTCATTGACGATTAATATAACGTTCTTCTTCGTTTTTTTTCCGATTGTTCTAACTCGCGTGTTTTAGAAAAGGTTTTTTTTCTGTATTAAATTCAGATCAAGTTTTGTCGATAAAGATATAAATTTAGAACGTCCGTTGACTGATAACATTGTGCGACACTATAATACGCTTCTAATATTAGATGAAGAGAAAATATCTAACAGCTCACTCTGCTTCGAGAACCACTCTCCTTTATTAAGTGAACCTTATCTCACTTTCTTTTGTTAAGAATATTCCGTTTTCTTGCTTGTTACTTTACTAAGACGTTACGTACGACACGTAACTTTGTACATGTATATGTATATGATATAAATATATAAGTGAGACAACAAAGATGACATCAGCACGTTCGATCAGTCCGTATTTTTTATATTATACGACACGACGGTTCATTGTCTCATTTGTGAATCATTCAATTCTATTATGGATAATAGAATTTTCGACGCTTTCAATTATATTTGCCTGTCACAAGTATCACACACGGTATAATTACATTACCGAATTACATTACATCAGTTTGTTATGTTCTCTGTGCAATAGTCTGAAATATTAAATATTTATATTCCGTTCGATATCTCTGACAAGTTTTTAAGTACAATCCCTTCTCAAACGTTCTCTCCTTTTCCGCTCGTTTAAATCACACCGTATGGAAAATAGATCCTATTTTCTATCCAAGAAGAGGAATGTCGTAAAATCGAAAGAACTATATTCCCGGTTCGAGGGAACGTTCTATCTGATCCCGAAACCTGAAACCGTGCTATAGAGAGAGAAAAGGTTCCGGAATCGCGGCGGTGCGCCTAACCCGGCGAGAAAAGGTCACAGCGCGATCCCGTCGAAAGTTCAGATGTAAAGGGATTAAACAACGCGAAAGAGATCTTAAAGATACGCGCAGGGTGAGGGGATGATTATTATTACGTCGTTCGTGATCTCGCTATGCGTGATTGAGCAATGGCAGAGGTTTTCGACCACGCAACAGCGTCCCACGTGCATCAAACGCGCGCGTTGCGAAGCGCCCGATTCTCCGCCGATGATGATGATTCTTCGCTAATGATACGTGGGCGGTGTAACAATGATATCAATATACGCTCGCGACACGATCGACGTCACATAAGTAGAATAAGTAGAAAAGAAAGAAATCCCGTGTGTAAGTACAGAAGTAAAGAAAAAAATGTCTTTCGTTATCTCGGTCAACAGGATGTCGATAATTGTTCTTATGTGTTTCAAAGAATATTTAACGCGTGTCTATTTCTAGAATTTTACTATAATAGAATATATAAAAATATAGTCTCGCGCTATACGTTTTTTATTTCAATTCTATTTTAACAATGAGCCGTCAATTAACACCGGACGTACGCGGAACTTTTTTTTTTTTTTTTTTTTTTTTTTTTATACGCGAGCTTAGAACAGCGAAACGATTAGGAAACGGAAAATTATCGCGACTTACATACATACCGGTAACGATCGTTACGTATAGCGGAGTTGCGTGAAAAGCAGCATGCGATGATCCCATGGCTGAACACGTATAATTCCGCCACGCTGATCGCACGTGAGGAAATTCTCTCTCTCCACCTTCCCGATTATCAATCGCGGAGATTAATTACACAGAGAAGAAGAGACCTCACGGGCACTCGCGCGTGTGACTTATTCGTCATCATCATCATCATCATCATCGGCATCGAGGAATACGTACTCACCGACCTTGTCGTCGACTCGATTATGTTATGTGATAATTACTCGCGCGCTTAAGTATTAATGACTGCGAATCATTAAATCGCCGTGTCGTCGACGCAGAAGAAAAACCGAGTTCGTTTTAATTATGCCAGCGCGACTCAATTACGTGTTGCGCTTAATTACTTCCCGTCACGTATATGCCGACAGTTTTCGAATTTCGAATTTTGAACGTTTTATTGATGACTGATGATATGCGTAGGAAACGTTCTCTTGGCGCATTGCAAACAATTTATTTATCCACGGCAATTATGTGTTATCTATAAAGTTAATTTGTTTCGCTAAATGAAATCAAGTGTCATAAATAGAAATCTTCCGGTGTGGTTTGTTTTCCACGACAATTACGACATGTGAGAAACTTGCCTTCGCTTCAACTCGAGATACTCATTATCACAGAGCATACAATTCTCTGATCGCACCCGGATTTTATGAAGAAACTGTATTATTTAACCTCTGCCGAGATCGCGTTGTGTAGCAAGAGTATAATTAAATATATTACATATAATCGGTATCAGAACGCGCGCTCGAGTGGTATACTTGTCTCGTTTCAAATTTATTCCCATTATTAAATCGCAAATAATTACAACAATCATTAAAAGCCTTGTATACCGCTTCTATTTAACCAATAAGTATAATTAATATGTTTAAAGCTCTATAATTAACAATCTAATTTTCAATTGCACTTTAACCCCTGTAACACATTGTATAAATTTTATCCCGACCTTATTGAACATCGCGTATGTATAAATAATCAACGTTGTATCATTTGTCGTTGTCTCAACCGATATTTCTGAATTTAGACAATGAATTTTATTAATATTTAGCGTATCATTACATCAACTATTCAATAATATCATGTTCAATAAAAACTATTGTGAAAAAAACGATTAGAGTAAGAAAAGCGAGCTTTATTTCTTTGTTTACTTAATATATTAAAACAAAAGGAAACTTGACAAACCGTCGATCAAAAGTTAACTCGAGAAAATGAAGCGGTATACGTGACTCGTAATCTTCTTTTTTTAAAATCGTATGCCCGGAAAGTTTGTAAACATTGGAGCGAATATTTCAGTATATATACTAGAGCACGAGAAAATATCGTCCTAAGTAAATCAGGCACAAATATACAAACGTTTTTTTAACGTGTACTCCAGTGTTTAGATCTTTCTGGAGCACCAAGCCCCCTACGGGAATACACAGACGCGCAAAGTTGCAGGTTAGGTGAAACGTCCACCTGTGAAAATTCGAAAGTTTGCGTTACTCACGTTTTCAGGCTGGGACGAACGCCTCTGCCGCGGCACACAAAAGAGCGGCACGCCGCTTTCCCGCTTCCTCTCCAATATAGCGGCTTTCCTTCTTTTTGGAGCAGCAAACCGTAACCTTGCTGTGACACCGCGTGCGTCTCTCTTTTTCTTTCTCTCCTTTTTTTTCGCGTCGTTTGCTTCTTCTTCGTTTTTCCACAAATCACCAAGAAGCGCGCACCAGCGCGCGATCACTAACGAGTAATTAGTATATGTACGCACTTTGTTTCCGATCCACGATTTATATCGTGGAAAAACTAAGTTATTATTTACGAGTCGTCGGTTCGATACTCTCAATCGATTGTCTCAAGATCACGTTTTACTCGCATCAATGACGCCCAGGTGCAACGCGAACGCGCTTGAGCGTGAAACGTTATATACTATCACATTACACGCGTACGTCGACGATTTACACACGCGAGATATCCGCGCGCGCTTGACAATTCACACCGGCTCCGAAAATTCTCTCCGAATTTCTTGATCACTCACGATCCTCGATCAGGATCATTATTTGCCCTCGCTTTTATTTGTCGCAAGTCGGGTTGCACCTTGTGGAAGTGTACTCAAGCAGTAACGCACTGAAGTCAATCGCGCGTTGCCGCGGTCCGCGATACACGTCAAATCGAATATCTACTACCGACGCGTTTATTTCTCTGTGTTACACAGACTCTTCGCGACTTCTTCGTCCCGAACGTGATCGCGCCCGGGCCGATCGGTCGATCGCATGTAGACAACTCGCGAAATACAACAAAACACTATCATGCGAACATTGGCACTCAGAAACATTGACAGTTTGCGGCTCCGCGGTGCTCCGCGGAAAGACTGAACTCGCTTCTGGAGAACCGGTCGCTGTCGATCCCCCCTCTTCGTCCGTTTCACTACTCGACTCCCTCCACGCGGGGCAAACTTCAGGCTATAACGCGTGTGTGTGTGTGTGTCCACGGTAGTTCTCTCCTTTATCTCGCGCTACTCCGATTTTCTTCGAAGGGTACCGGAGGTACAGACCCGCACGAAAATGAGACGGTTCCTGTCAACGGCGAGTCTCTCTCACACTTTCGTCATTCGGAAAATAAGAAGTCCGGAGAGTTCGCGCCGTGAAATAAATATATGATAAAAAGTCACAAAGGTAAGCAAAAATGCAGATATAATATACATATACGTAGCGAAGAAACACATTGGTTTTCTACTGTCAGGTTCGATTCTCGTCAACGATGCAAAGTCGTTTATAATTCTGATTCTTATATCATAATTCGACTTCAATCAATTCAGTAAAATCGATATTTATACCTTCGTAAAGTCTTGTAAAGTATGTATGTGCATGTGGCTTCGACGTCGAGCGATTTAGTGTAATGTATTTTCTTTCAGATCGTTGTTATTGTTTATGCGTTTTCGAGGGATCGTGTTCTATTTTTGATCACGGCTGGATGCGGGCGAGCGTTATTCTTCGGCAACCAGCGCTGGGCATCTCCGCGTAAAACAATTTATTTACACACGTTCTCATACGTGAAGACTTGGAATATACGCAAACCATCTTTTTCACGCGCAATCTGTGCGAGCGTCATTCGTTCCCGCAACGTGTGCGCAACATCAAAGCAATCTCAGCACATATGCAATTATGTCCATATGTCGTTACGGTACCTCATGTGCCGTAGTTGCTTCTTTCCGTCATTTTACAATAGATTGAAGAAAAGAAGAAGAGAGACGTGTGTAAATTAACGCAAATTAGATGGTAGGTCAATTCAACGCGAACGTTTACATCGGGCAAAGAAAAGTATTTACATGTTATTAAACAAAAGAGAAAGATTTTAACAACACAGAGGTTCAAAATCCATTAGCTTCGCCTTAGATTAAGGTAAAAAACGGAACACCCTCCGGGAGGTCCGAATATAACGCGGGGCTGTCAGAAGCTATGCGTGTGGCGCAAACAGATCTGGTTAAGATCAGATACGGATCTCCCGCATGGCTGCTGTACTGCCCCTGTCCTACATGTCACGCAGCTACCCACGCTAATTAGTCCATTATCATCACTACCGGCAGAAACTCATCGTTCGCGTTTTACCGTTTACTCGCCGTCTGCCACCGGCGCTCGGTAGATGTAACTTTAATGACGGTGTACTAAAGGCGTGACCGCGTACTTTTTTTTTTTTTTTTGGACGCGAACGACGCGCAGTTAAATCGTGAACACGTAACAGAAGCGTATCCTGCGATAATCTAATTATACATAAGCAGCAAGACACGCGTTATGTAACGAACTAAAGGATAAGATTCAGAAAGAATAAAGACATCTAGTACAAAGTTTTACATGTGAAACAATTTTATATGTAACTTATACATAAAAGAACTTTGTTTTACTCTACGTGCATTTGTATTTTAAATGTTATAGAAATGTGTGCTGGAGGTGCGTTCGCGAGATGAGAAAGTGCGCGCATATGTCAAACGCTCCGGATTGTTGACACCCCTTTCGTGTCAGGTTCGCGAATAGTGTATGTACGTTCGACATCGCGGTGACAAATTCGCTTTGACCTTCGTTTCCTTGCCGAGGCGTCGGCTCTTGTCTCGTGGGACAATGAAGAGGTTTCCGCGCGACACGGTCCGGCGCACCCATCACCACCACGTGGCACGGACGCGTGCCGGGCGCGTTTAATTTCGCTAAAACCCGACGCGAATAATAAACTAGCTAGACGGTCTAGACGGTCCACACTGTTGTCGTCGTGTTCGGGGGGAGAGTATTACTATTTGCTGCTCCGCGAGCACGTGGGCGTCCACCGTGTAGGAGTGCCGGCCGGACATGACGGGGACATCGGACGAACGGATGGACGAGCACGTTACACACGTGTGTACATGCACACACAATACGTGCGCGTGTGGGACGTAGTTTCCTCTCTGTGGCTAAAACTTAGAAATTCAGGAATCGTTGGCGCGATAAAAAAAAAAAACAAAACCGCCGGACACTGCCGGTAAAGAACAAAGAGAGAGGAGGAAGGAAACATTTAGATGTAGGATGTGGTCCGATGTTCTCGTCTGGCAAATGTGCTATGTCAACATGCGATAAGCGCATCCTAGAAACGAGCGAAGTTCGCTCTCTCTAGCATTTTTCTCTTCTCTTTAGAAAGTAATTCGATCCAAACGAATTGCGAAGGTTTCATTTTGTAGGATGCGGACTGGGTTAATTCGGCAGATTCCCTCATGAAAAGCGATTACACGGGATATAAACGTCTCTCGAGAAGATTAAACGGAGCAATAACATTCCGTTAATTAGTTGATCCCATCGAGTGACACTCCAAGGGTTTCCTCGTAAAGCACTTAGCATAGCTGTGTCGAGAGAAACTCGATTACTCACGTAATTGACTAAAAAAAAAAAAGATCGTTGCTAGGTGCGACTTACGGAATGTTGTCAAGAATACATTTGCCATTCCTTTGCAAGAACTACTGAATAATGTATGGGAAATGTTTTATTTGTATAATTTTAATCGTAATCAGTATGGTATGCTGAATTCTTCTTGCACATTCTCTTCCTCATGTGTCTCGGGCTCGAATACTGGACCATCATCTTTGTCTTCATTTATCTCATTGATATCGAATATCGGTATCGGTTTCATCTTCCGAACTGCTCTCTCTATTCTGTGCACCACAGCAATTTCCTGTTTAGTGCTTATAAAATTGGTCACTCTGCAGTCTTTAGTGTTACCGACTCTTCCGGTTCTGCCACATCTAAGGTAATAGCACAATGTTAAAAATTATATCTTGTACAAAGATTCTGTTGGAGATTATCTATACTGTAATTTGTACGCCAGATTTGCAAGATAGAATACTACAAAAAATAATAGCAACATACCTGTGGATATAATCGGCAGTTGCGGTTGGGAATTCGTAATTCAACACATGGCGTACCTTTATTGTATCTAATCCCCGAGAACCCGCATTTGTTGTGCACAATACTTGGCATTTACCACTCTTGAAAGTGGCGTACATGTTACTTCTTGCGTAAAATGACAGACTGCCATGTAAGCAAACCGTTTGTATGTTACTTGCCTTTAGGAATTGGCTGACCCAATTGCAAGTAGTGCTCTTGTTAGTGAAGATGATCACTTGCTCTTTTTGAGCGACTTTCGGCTTGATATATTTTATAAGTTCCTTTGGTTTGTCGTCTGGTCCTACTCTTATAAATTTCTGTGGCACGATAATATGATGTAATTTATCCGAAGTCACATTAACCAACGAGTCTACCTGCGGAAGAATAAACAAATAATACACAATTTTAAATGTTTATTTTATATATTCTTAAGAGGATATATTACATTTATAATATTGTGTAAAACTTCCGATATCCTAGAAGACATGGTTGCAGATACTAGTGTGAACTGAGTAGCTATTGGTAGTTTAGTGTCATCCATATTTTGCATAAATCCGAGCTAGAAACGAGAATAAATGCGTGTTTATATAAGTTTAAAAACAATTGCAAACAAACAATTGCTAATATACATACACACATATAATATGTGCATAAACATACCGGCACTCTCTTCAAAAATACTTGTAATTTCTCTTCAAATGTTTCATGAAACAAAGCATCTGCTTCATCCAGTACAATAGATCTGACCATGTCTAACTTATAAATTTTGACTGTGGTTAATTTGCTGATAACTCCAAAACTAGCTATGACAATGTCAACTTCACTCACAGGTGGATTTAACATCATTTTCTTGGTTTTTCCTCCAGTTAGAGTCTTAGTTTCAATATCAAGATACTGACATATCTTTTTTGCTTCCAGCTATAGAGAGAAATGCAGTTTAAAAACATTGTAATATCAATTGCCACATAATTTTATTACAGCTACACAATACAAACCCCAATTTGAAATGCTAATTCTCGAGTAGGTGTCACTATCAATCCTAGCGGAGAATTGTATCGTTCGTCTGTTAATTTTTTCCACCTGTAAATTTTTTCTATCATAGGCAAAAGATAAGTCAATGTTTTCCCACATCCAGTTTCTGCAGCAATAACGGTATTAGCACCATTCAGTATTATGGGCAATCCACGTTTTTGTATGTACATAGGTTTTTTTATATCATATCTTTCTAAGATTTTGACCAGTTCTGGATTCAAACCAAAATGTGCAAAAGTATCATATTCTTCTTTAGACTCGCAATTTGCTTCTTCTTTTATCTAAAATTTTAATAAATCATGCTTTGAAGAAACAATTTTGAATACAGATAAGAAACAGACATAGCAAAACATTAGTAAATATTTGCATACATTTGTAAGAGGATGTATAAAGAAATAATCTCCTTTTGATTTATAGTGATGCCATCCTTTGGTAGCCAGTGGTATTGGTGCATGTTTGGAATACGTTTGTCCTTCATAAAAATTGAATTCTTTTCTTTTACAACTGATTATTGTCTTTCCTTCTATAGCTTTTGGTATCTCAGGACGTTTAACATGTTTGTATTTAGATTTGGAAACTTTTCTCTGTAAGTGTAACAATAATTGTTTTTCATAAAAGTAAAACAAAGGCTGCTTAAGTTTTGCAACTTACTAATTCTGCTTTTTTTTCATAAAAATAACAAAAGAAATAAAGTTAAGAAACAAAACGTGATACTTACATAAAATCTTTGTAAAATTACGGATTGAACTTTCGTAGTTTTGCGACACAAATCGCAAAATTGAAAAAACATTATCGGTAATTAAATGTAACAACACGTATTTACATAGATAAAACAACTCTAAAACATTGCTCTTAAAATGTAGACAGTTTAGGGTTAGATTACGCGGACAAAAGTTTTATCACCGGCGCTTTGATTAAGGTTCTGTTCCGTGCTATGTCGATTCGATATTTCGATTATCGAAATATCGCGTTTCGATATACTCGCAAAATAGCGAGCAGTTATGGCGGATGCGCGACGCGGGCCGGACTACATTAGACTTGTTCCCGCATTTCTCGTAATTATTATCGTTTCGCGCTTGAATATTACATCGTACATGTGTGTCGTAAAGTGTCGAGCGTTCGCAGTAATGCGTAAGTGATACACGCACTCGCTGGTAATCGTAATTGGCGAGTACACGGTGAAAGTGTTTCGCGGCCGTTCGCGCTTTTACGCGCGCGAGGAACAAAAATGGCCAAGGCGCGACGCGATAAGAACTTCTTCCGAATTAATTCGTATTTGTCGCGATTATTGTCGTCTTGCGTGCAAATATGTGAATTTCGTGAAGTATCGGATGTTCCCACTGATGTGTAATTAGCATCGCGCACTTGCTAGTAACAGTAATCGGCGAGCTTTACAGTGCAGTTGTATCGCGGTTATTTGCGCTTCCACAAGACGCGCGCGAGGAACTAAATTTCGTGTGTTATTGCAACTGTGTGTGAATGTAAAAAAGTAAGACTTAGTGAGCTGCGGAATTCCTGACAGCTGAACAATTACGGAACAGGATGAAGTGTAATTAAGTACGTATATCTTCTTGTATATAGTATACTCCATGTATATAATATATTATATATTATATTACAGTACATTATACATATTACTATCAATTTATACAAAGAGATATGTTTATTAAGATACAATCAACAAATAGATCGGTACAAAAAATATGAAAAATATAGAAAAATTGCATAGAAATTACGACATTTCGATTAATTGTGTAGACAGATTCGTATTGATTCGAGACTATTTATCAAGACCGACTGACATACGTCTGAAAATGGCCAAAAACATCATAAGAAACTATTAATAAGATGGGTGCTTTCAGGCTTCTCTTTGTAGTTATATACAAAGATCAGCTATTGACAATACAAACAAATTATTTGTGAAAGAATTAAAAATTTATTTTCTTTTTTATACTTAAATATACTTATACATAAATATATTTATGCTTACATCTAGTACGTACTTAAAGATAAATATATTAAAATATAAAATAAAATATTAAAATAACAGTTCTTAAATTATCAAATATAAAACAAGATTCTTTTATCCGACTTAATTCTGTTCACATACACAACAGTTGCTTATTACTGTCAAATATTTTTTTATGACAAAAAATATTTAAAATCATCTTAAGTCTTAGGTTCTTTATTTCGGTTAAGCTCTAATTCGCGATAAGAGAGGATTTTAATTATTCATTTTATTATAAATATCTTAATATTCCTGTTTTGTCATTTTTTCTCATTTATTCAAATAAGTGCGCGCGACTTTGCACTTGAATTATAGCACTGCATGTTTTCTTGATCAAATATAAAAAATATAAATACAGTCATTGAGGCACTTGTCCAGGAATATTAATTATTGTTACTTTATTTGATGTCCGTTGCGACCTTTCAGGCGCTGTATACGGACGGACTAGCTTTGTACTCGTAAAATTTTCATTATAATTAGTATTTAAATTCATTGAGTCCAATATTGGCGTCATTGTTTGTGTGCTCTTCTCTCCGGCGACAGTTTCTATATTGGACGTAAGATTTTGTGAAATATTTTCACATATAACGATTGGTTGTTCAATTGGAAGAGGAGCAGTCTTATTTCTCTGTACAAAAGCTTTTATAACATTCTTTCCTTCGTTGATACCTAAAATCATCATTTGTAAAATTAAAAAATATATATAAGTTATATATATTTATATACACCTATATTCTATTTTTATGTGTAAACACGCGTACCATTGCGAGCTTCACTTATCACACTTTCCTCCTAAAAAGAAAAAATTCATATTCAAATATTTTGTAACATGAAAAGAATACACACACACATAAAAAGATAATTGATATAACTAATACTTATTTGTACCTTTACTGCCAAAAGCTCTCTAATGGGTTTGAAAGGGTTTGATTGTACAGACATTCTTGATGGTGTATCTGAAGCAACAGATTGTGATTCTTGTGCACATTTCTGTGAACAACTTTGTAATTGTTTAGTTCTATTATTTAGAGTAGCATAATTTTTTACTATGGTATCAAGCAACCACCTGTGCAAAATATTCAATTCTGAGATTAGATGTACATATATCTTTAGTTTGCACGTATGTATCTAAATATTTGTAGATGCAAACTTACTTATATCCATTCTTTATGCCCATTGTGGTACTATTCCTAGACTGTTCTTTATCATAGATACAAGAACATGTTTCCACTCTTGTTGGACATTTCATAGCATTAGCTGCCTGCTCTACATCCAAATTTTCAACTAAATCTAATTCGTCAATGGCACCATTCAAGTCCTGCTTGTTGGCAAGTCTATATACATTAAAATACACACAAAAAATTGTATTGCCAGTAATATCACATCTCTGATCATACACATAAATTACATTATATAAAATTTTATGTATATATTTGACCCACATTTCTTATTTCATTAAAAGAGAATACACAAATCAAATACGAAAAAAATGTGAAATAGGTGTGCGCAAGTAAATGTGCAAACAAGTAGATGTAAATTTGAATCCCTTACAACAATAACGGTTTTGCTGAAATATGTTCATGCGTGATTAATTCGTTAAACACAACTTTATTTTCTGCAAGACGGGAAATATCACTTGCATCCACCACATATATAAGACCATGTATCTATAAAAGACATCAAACACGCCATGAAGAACGGTGGGATTTGTTATTTTGGCACAGGGGCAACGAGCACACGCACATACACAGTTACTTAATTAAGAGTTTGTTGCAACAAGTATATTTACATGTATGATAGTGTCACCATTTGTTTAAATAAGAAAATATATGGTTACTTACATCCTGATAATATTTAGGCCACAATGCTCTAATTTGAGAACTACCACCAATGTCATATATCTTTACTGAATATGATTTATGCTTCAAAGATACTGTCCGGAATCCCATTGTAGGCACTACAGTTTGATCTGGATCTACAAAAGAGAGAGAAACATATGAGAAAAATATAAAAAACCTTGCTAATAATATATACAGTACAAAAGTTTGTCATAATTTTCTGTTTAACTTCAATATAACAGAAAATATGTTTAGGAGTTCAAGAAAATTTACCACCGCTAATATGATTTAGTATCAAGGACTTCCCGGCATTATCTAATCCCACGATAAGAAGCACAATGGTTCTGAAATTAACAAATAGAAATAAACATTACATGTGCTCGTTGTAATATGTATTCTTCACACTATAAATAATACATACTTCTCTGAGCTGCGATTTCTTCGCAACCTTCTCAACACGCTCCTGATACAATTACCCATTGCGTAGAGAAAACAACTTGTGCGTCGTAATCTTACAATTAGATAATTACCTATATTTTAAGATCTTGCTATTCATTACATTGTGTTTAATAACCTTGCTAATTACAGATCATTACAGATCAGTGTTTACAAGCATAAGAAATGACAGTGATTGCCACTGTTGACAGACGCAAGATTTGTTTGCAAACTCCAATATACTAGAGACTGAATTGAAGCAAGAAACACATGAAAAAACTTAAGCAATAGGATTTAAGCAGTAAACAAATCAACTAATCACAGGCCGGTATTCTCTCAAATATAAGTTACATTCAAAAGAATGTCGGCTTGTGATTGGCCTATTGATTTGTTTAGTGCTTAAGTGGATTTACATGAAGATGTTCTGAAAGCTGACGTAAACGCATTTTACGTGTATGTACGAACAGGCGATGTCTATGTTTTGCACACAGAACCAATCCATGAAACAAATGAAAATAAATGCTATCAAAGAAAAAAAGCCTGAAAACGGTCATTTTATTGAATTTTCTTATAACGCTGTAGACCGCTAGTTTCAGCGCTATACACAAAATGGATGACAGAAACTAGACATTTACTTTCATACGTAGGTATAATAAAACTGGTTTGAGTCCATGCTACATCTACTTCATTATTGTTAGTCATTTGAATCGATACAGATCTGCCAATATATTTATAAAATGCGTGAAAAGCGGCGAAAATTAAAATGTTAAGAACATTTCGTGCAGAGACCTTATAGAACATGTACAGAATGTACAAAATTGACTAAAACACATCGAGCAACAATAGAAAGAACTAAAAAAAGAACTAATTAACATTTAATTTTCAGGAGTTATGTCTTTGTGCAAGAGTAAAAAGAAATTTTGTAAAAATAACGTGCATACGTACTTAAAGTAAACATACGCACATAAAATAAAAAATAAACGTTATACAAGCAATTTTTTCACAATTTGTTTATTATCTAAGTATGAACAAATATGAACAGCACTTAAAAAACAACTTAACATTAGTGGATTACTCTGTCTATTAAAGTTAAGTACAGTTGACGATAATAAGCATATTTTTATCGATCTCCTCGATTCTTTGGGCACTTTCGCTAGTGCATACACGTGATTTGGGACACACACAATGAACTAGGCAGAAGTACATTTTAATATTCGTGGGATATGGTCGGTTATATGTGAAATTTGGAATCATGTCAGTAGCGATATGATAATGCCACTTGATTAATTATTAAAAAAAGGAATCCGTAATAGCAGTTTAATTATTCAGCGCTTCGAGAGCAAAAATTAAAAATTCTTGCAGGCCCGACTCTCAATATTTTTTCGTTTTTGTTTGTTTTTAGGCAGTCACTTCGCTGGCCACGCATTTGTCGTACATCGCGTCTAACACCTGGGTGAACTTGAGATGACGTTCTTCGGGAGCGACTGTCGCACCGCGGCTACCCCACAGGAACTTGATGTGGAACTCCGTGCGAAACGCGTCCGATAGCAGCTCGTCGCTCCTGCAGCCTTCCAAAGCGATCTCCGCGTTTCTACGGAAAAGCGGTAAGTTCTCAGCTAATTTACGAGCGGATTCGAGATGAGACCAAACAATTGACAGGCCGCAATCGGGTGCCGAATTTTCCCAGGGTGTAAGAATTGCTGCCGCGAGTCCTGAAGGCGCCACGGTGCCTATAAATGAAATTAAATATAATATCGAAAGAAAAGAAAGGGAAAACATATAATGAATTGCTTTAATAAATATAGATATGTACCTAAAACATCTTCGGGACTGCGTTCTCCGAGTAATGCGATCGGTAGCAGGTGGGGCAATGTTGTGTTAGGCGCCTGTGGATTCGTACACTCATTCATAGCCCGTAGAGTAGGTCTGAGCTTTGCCTCGAAGCTGAAAGCTTCTTCTGTATGTTTCTGTCTTAATAAGTGCCAAGTGTTCGTTAACTTTTGTATTTGAGGCAAGCACAAGCCGAGCATCACGCCGCAAAAGCCGTAAAGATTGCCGAGCGCGGTTTTAGTGTCGATTGCCACTTTGATCCACTTGCTTATCGTAGCTGCTCTTTCTGTTCGATTAATACATATGATTAGAAATCGGAAAAAATACTGTGTTAATCTGTGAGATAATCTGTGAGTGTGATAGCTCACCTATAGCTGTGGCGCCAGCCAACACGGTGACCGCCACCAGCAATTTCAGACATTCCGATCTTTCGATTAGATCTATTCTAGCTTGTCTACCGTGAGGAAGAGTTGCCAGTTCGATACCACTTAATCCGCTTCTATTTCCGGAACCGGGTTGAAGCGCGACTTCCAGATCGATTTTCGTAAGATGAGAAGCGAGCACTCTCGGTGCCGAGTCCAGTAACATCCCTGAGACTCCTCTCAAAGCTGTCGGATCCAGAGGTCTGTGCTCACCCGCTGGTAACAGCAACGTATTGAAACTCTCGATGTCGAGCATCGTGGTGATTTCCAAAGACGGCGCAGCCACCACCAGCTGTTCTTCCGCGGACAATTCGTATTCGCTACCGTTGTTGCCGTTGGTGCCGTCGTTGTTGGTGTTATAATGACTACGTATCACCACACCTTTGATCGGCACCGAAGAAGACGGATTGCTGGCGCCACCGGAGTTGTTGGTCTCGAATTCGCTGTCGCCCGATCCGTTTCCGCTGTCGCTGCCGGAAGCTTGATAGCTCTGGTGATGATGATGATGGTGATGGTGATGGTGATGATGATGATGCTGATGATTTGGCACGTAGGGCACCCTGGGAGGCTTGGGTGGCGCTGTATTTATAGTGTTCTGAAGATTGAGACTCGGTGGTTGCTGCTGCTGTTGCAGCGCTGGATCGGAGATTACTCGGGTAATCTTCTGTCGGCCCAGAGACAGAGAACAGGAAGGCGGCTGGTTTTGAATCGGCGGTACTCGCGGAAGAGTGCTGGATTGCACGGGTAATTGAAGGCCCATTTGTTGATTACCTTCCCGGGCGACGTGTTGTTCCGCGCCATGATGCTGAGCGGTCAGAGAATGGCTGCGTTGCTGTTTTCTGGGTAGACGGGGTGGCGAACCGGTAGACAAGGAGGACGAGGAAGGACTAGAACAGTGCTGATTACTTGTGGGTCCTGCGGTACATGTCAGTGGAACCGATCTCGGCTTCGGGGTGATAATACGGGCTCCACTAGCCTGACTGATAGGCCGGCCACTGCCGACGTAAAAAGTTATCAGATCAGCAACAGTGTCGAAGGCCTCGTCTTCGAACTGATATTGCGCTCTTTCGTAAACCGTGTCGGGTTGAATTACAACCTACGAAGCAGAATTAGAATTTTAATAGAATTCGCGATTTTCGGTTTGGAATCTTTCGTTCTATTGCTGTAACTTACGCGATTGATGACGAAATGAAGCGGTTGACTCTTCCATCGTACGGTCAGAACGTAATTGCCGGGTTGGGAAGCGCAATCGCGCACCAAGAAGTCCCCGTCGTTCGACACTTCCGCTTCCGCACCTTTCCGACCGCCGCGTAACGTACTGCCATGGTACCAAGCGTGCGATCGAAGATCTCGTGGATCGAGCAGCCGTAATTCTCTTTCCAAAAGCTTGCGAGTGGTCTCCTCAGGTGGCTCCTGTGCGTGATAAATTAAAAAGAAATTTTGACACATTCAGATTAAATTGAAGTTAACGAACACTTAGATTATTAACGAGATGTTAATTTAAGTTGTTTCATTTTTAATCTACGTTCGTTAAAGTTACGCGATTGAGAATTCGTTATCGCGACGCGAATACATCGATACATTTATCATATCGTTAATTAATTCCTCGGAACAGAAGAGACAGCGATATGGTACCGTGTATCGCGCGAAGACAATTGGACCAATCAAAGCATAAAAGAGGCGGAACACTGCGATACAGCGAAGATTGGCTTAACGAGAATACCCTTGAGCGCTCTGTCACAAAGTTGTAGATCGTCTGCGACTCGTCATCGGGACGAGTGCCGCTTCAAGTAGCTCGATTATCACACAACTCATCATTCTTCGTACTCGAGTGCATCTCGTTCTATTTGATCTTTTTTATATAAATCATCCGAGAAGAAGTGACGTGCTGTCCGTTCAGTAATTTAAATCTAATTCGCTATTTCTCGCGTTCGCCGGAATATAAGAGATACTCTGTCATTACGTGATTTTGTTTTATAAGTGCGTCGACCGATGAAGAATCTTTTTAACACGCGCGCGCGTAATATATATTTTATAAAATTTTATTTATTTTATCAAAAAAAACGTCTTCAGATAGTGAATAGAATTTACGTCGGAAATTAATGCACACAGTTTGTGCATAAAATTAAACACTCACCATCAGCGGGGACAAGTTGTTGCTCTCGAGTGCCTTCGTCGGGAACGACTTTTCACTTCGAGGACATACGTTGCGATGTTCTTTCTCGTCGCCGTTTTCCACCGGCGTCCTACGATTAGAACAAAATTATTTTTTAATCCGTCACATTTCGCAGCCGCGAATTCTTTGTTTTTCGATCTCCGGAGTCTTTCTTTTTCATAGATTCCTCCGTCGAGAAGGAAAAAAGCCTCGTGCGGCTCTTCGTACGGGCGGATAGGGTTTGACCCGTGCTCTCGATTGTGTCAGAGCTCGCGCACACACCCCACGCGCAGACATAAGCTCAACTAGAAGACACAGGACCGTATTTTCAAAGGGTATTGCAGGGTACCGTTGGGTGTGATATTAATAGAGATTGTACGAGAAAATGCGCGAGAGAAGCGAGACGAGAGGAAGAGAAATTGGTTACGCGTGCCAAGAAAAATATTTTCTTACCGTCGGCTTCTTTGTGTACGTTCAAATGCGTCGCAATCACCGAGCGAGTCTAATTCGACAAAAAGATGTAATCTGACCGCGCGAAAGTAACATATCATTAAACAATTTATATAAGAATATTAGTTAATTAAGATAATAATAGCTCGATATAAAACTCTTTTATTAAATTCGTCATTTTATTAATCCGTTCTTTTCGAATGTATAAATAACAATTTAAAAACATCAAATGTTTTAATATTTTATATATTCCTCATTACAATATAGTGCGTGTTGCATGTGTATTTTTTATCCGTTCGACAATTTTTTGTTGATGCGTTTCTGAACCGTAAAATGGTACGTCCCTGCCACGATGTTATTGTTCTTGTCGTTTCTACCCGCGGGTCTGATATCCCATACACTCCTTTTCTCGTTTGTCAAACTGATGGCTGTGACAATCGACGGAAATCGAAATACATGCGCGTCAGTGACAGACTTGCCGCATCGACAGAATACAAAATTAAGCGAGAACCATACCGTTCTCTTTTCTCATTTTCGAGATTTCTTCGTTGATACCGGGGTTATTGATCTTTTCCATCAACGGGCTGCGTGTATGTACGAGGGGGTCGATGGCCAAGGTGCGCTTGCGTCACCCGAAAACGTTCGATAAGCGGCATGCTCGGGATGCAGCGTTGCATTCACAACAAAAAGGCCGATACGAGCAGTAAAAAACCAGGTGGTCGTGTTAGTAGATAATCTTTATTGTAAAGTTGCAAACGTTTCGGTCTACAAGTTTGAACCTTCTTCAGCGCGATATAAATAAATCTAATAATGAATTATATACAAAATTGAAAACAAATACAAATGAATAATAAAAAAATAAAAACTAATTCATTAAACGCAAAAATAATCTGAAACGCAAAACAAATAAAGAAATACTCACTAACAAGGGGAAAGCCCGTTCGTTCACAGCATCAACAAATCCAAAAGTGATGACATGATGGAATATTTACAGGCAAAAGATACTGTATACTGAACGCGCCATCCTTACATCAGACAAATATATATAGATAGAAATCCCCACTTTTCGCTTTCACATCTTTATATCTGTTATTATCGATAACACGATCACCTGGTTTTTTACTACTCGTTTTATTTCTACAAATAAAAATAATATTTATTTGAGAAGATAATTTAAAACAACATAAATCAGTGATGTTATTTACGAAATAAGCTGAGATTAATTTTTTGCTGTCTTAAAGTCTGCTAATCGCAAAACAAATCTGACGGTAAAACAATACAAAGAATTACTGCCGTTAAATGTCGTGTAAAGCACGACACATAAATAAACAATTTGTCGCAATGCGATGAGCGCGATTGAAACGAATAGCGAGACAAAGAAGCTATCTTTTGCATTGATAGTCGGTACGAAAATAGAAGTTCGAAGAAGAAAAGACCGCAAAAGAAAAAAATTCGCTTTTATCTCCCCTGTGACTATTATGTTACCGTCACAGGTTTTCGCGCGCAGACGCATGTAACGCAACATTTGAGCATTGTTATCACATCTGCTGACCGTCGCATTAGCATCTAGAATTTTATCTCGAGAGCGCTCAGTGCGGAGGAAGTTCATTCCTCTGTGTGCTCATTACGGACATAATATCGTTTCGAGTTTCTCTACCGGCGCGAAATATATTTGCTTTGCTCTCGTGACCTAATGTGATATTAATCGTGAGATCAGACATGTTCTGGATAATCGATTGGTCCATTAATCATCTTTTTGACGTTGCGGAGTGACGTGCGCATATTCCGCCCGAAAAACAAACAGACGATACGTTTCACGATGACAGGGATGTTCGCTTATTATTTATATGTGCATATATACATAGTTTTCCTCGTTAGACGAAATTCCCGACGTTTGTCGGCCAGTCGTGTAAGAGAGGGCGAGCGTAAAATCATCATTATAAAGACACAAAGATCGAGGAAAACCGGTTCGAGAGACACCGGACCCATTATATTCCCATACCAGTTCATTTCGACGTATACTCTCAAAACAAGACTAATTCACAAGATACAACTTTGAATTCTCGACTTTTCGACCGAAAAGTCGTAGAAACTACTCACGAGACGATACTTAATTTTATGTGCATTTATTCGCGCTTCTCGTTTTTACAGTCCTCTCTCGCGGTCAACATTATTCTTAATCTTCTTGCACGATTCGAGCAGATTATGATCGAACAAGATTTAAAAAAGACTAATAAATTAGAGAAAATGAGCAAAATTGAATAATTGTTCGAGAAAGATATTAAAAAAATTATACTGTGTATCATAAAACTCGAGATGTAAATTAAACATGTCGCGATCTTTCAGATTCGGTTGCCGTGCGCAAACTATATCTATTAATATCTCTGCTGTCACTCTACTTAGTCAGTGTTTCGATATATCTTGAGGTCGTTCTATTAAACGCAAGCAGCCGATCGCAAGCAATATTGCGATCGTCGCAAAGTCGTCGCGAGCAGAAATTGCAAGGTTTGCCAAAATGCAAGTTTGCATTTCTGCGATCTTGCAATAAGCGTCGAGCTCCCCACTCTCGTAACTATGGCGTCTACTTGGTTAACTTAACTCGGCCTGACATGTCTGCAGTGCACTCGTGTTTTTTGTTTTTACTTGTTCTCTTTCATGTTTCCAACCTGCTGTAACTTACGACTAATGTTGACGCTCAAATCGCGCGATTCTTGCGACAATGTGCGATTAATGGAGAACGACCTTTACACGTACCCGGGGTTGCTGTTCGCGGGAAAGTCGTCGGGCGACGGCGGGGTCACAATCAAACACGGTTCTCTCTGAATGACTATGTCCGGCTGCAGGTGTATGGTGTGTCTCTTCCCGCGAAGATCCTTACACGAATCCGACGACTCGAGGCCGTTTCGCTTGCGCCGTCGGCCGCTCGTACCTAGGTTCTGCAGAGTACCCATAGATGGGAATCGAAAACTCCATGCTATGCCTGAATGTAATCGTAAAGAAATTTGCATGAACACACACGTGCGACAGGATAATACTTAAAACATTGAGAA
>QVOA01004016.1:0-18329 GCA_014825685.1 Pseudomyrmex cubaensis | reverse complement strand
TATTTCAGACACGTGTCTTCTCGTCACAAATATTGAAATCTACATTACGAATAAGTGACTGAAAAAAAAAAATAATAAAAGATAAGAAATTTTAAGAAGAAATGAGATTCGTCAAATTGTCACTCACTGAATAAAAAAAAAAAAAAGTGTTTCCAAGTGTCCACATGTGTAGCTGGAATAAAACGCGGTAGTTTCGCAACAAGTATACAGGCCATTTTTTTATGGTAAATAAAAACCGAGATGTGCTTAGATTCTGCGCGAGATGAGTCACGCGCGGACAAGTCGACTCGCGTGACTCAAGAGAATCAGAAAGAGACTCGGTCTGATAAGTGGATCGTTTGTCTGGATAAGGAGAGGTCCTTCGAAGAGCGCGCCGACTGTCTTTCTTGAGCTGTCGCAGAGAGCAACGCGACGCAATACAGATCGATTGGACTTAATCACCGTATAAACAAGCGTCCGGCCCCGCATGAGTCGTAACGCGACTTATGGTAATCGAAAATGTGTTAAGACTCTCTCTCTCTCTTTCTTTCTTGAGAGACGACCTTCGATCGAGTAGAAGGAGAAGTTCGCGATTCAGGCGAATCTTCAAAAGGATTTAAAAGGTCTCCTCTCTTTTTATTGAGTTATTTCTTGCGTTTTTGGTTATTGCGTGCTTGAAACTGACGGTGCAAAATCGTCTCCGCTATTCATTTCGCAAAATCGATTACTTGGAGATAACGAGGGGAACAAAAACCGTTTCTCCGTTTATGAAAGAACTCTCAATCTCTGTCTTTACTACGCCCGCAAGAAATTAAATTACACATTGTTTACATTCAACATTCGCGGTCATCGTTTATGTTTCTCAAATTTATCTGATTCACGTGTGTGGAGACGCTAAAATTAGTCATATATAGGATGATGACTTATAAAATATACAAAAGCGCGAAATTGCGACGTTGCGAGGGTCGGAACACAAGAGTAGACAAGATTGAAAAATGGATGTTACCAGCTCTCAAGATGTAGTTCTTTTTTATTTTCATCGTTCTCCAAAGCTCGACGTAATTTGCGATCAGTAAAAAAAAAAAAAACATTTCGGTGCATCTTTTTCGATTTATTAATAACGTTGCGCTTCGCGCGCGATGGTTCGGATTATACTCTTCGAGTATCTCGGCGAAACGCGAGAACAAAGAAGCCACTGTACACGAACTTGCACGGCAGAGGCTCTCAAACAATCTCGTACACTTAACCTTCAACAAATATTTAACAAATTCTCAAAACTCTGTCTTTCTCCGTTCGGTTCTTACATCTCTTTAAACAGAGAACCATCAATTTATCATTCATCACAAAGCCGAGAGCACACACGTGCAATTTTTTTTATTCAAATTGAGCAGATCACGATATCACGACATTGTAATTCGTTAATACCGCGCAACAAATTCGCGTGATATTTCGCGATATTGTCAAGAAAAACAAGACACCACAAACCGAGTTTACTTCCGGAGATAAAGCGTGTTTAAAAGAAAAAAGAAAGAAAACCAACGCGATTTTGCGGTAAGCACTCGTCTCGACTCGATCGAGATTTCGACATTTTTAGTCATCGTACATTAACCAACGTAATCTGATCTTTCTGCTGTTGCTTCACTTAAAACCCGTGGAATAATGTTTCACGACGCATCCGAGAAGAACAAAGATCGCGCCAAATAATTGGCTAAACACGCTCATGGCCGACCCATTGTAATCGTACACCATCGCGACACTCCCTTGTGATTAAATCTATTTACTGCGTAACGCATCATTTGTGGCGTGTTTCTTGTTATGTTGTTATTGTGTCCGTTCGATCATTGACTGGTCATTAACTTTACGACATTGGTCGTTAGAAGACGCTTATCTACATGTGTGATCACAATTGCCTGATGTGGATCGCGCAATAGTTTTTCTAATATCCAATAAAACGCGTCTATTTTACACGCGAGATTGAGAATCGCTCGCTCGCGCGCACGCTTCAGGAAACTGTCAAGAATTAGCGTTTGTGTTTACGGGAACGAGATTTCTTGCAAAGTATCGAGAGGTTAAATGGCTCGTATAAACTGCGAGCGGTTCAATTCATCGCGGGAGCGCGTGTCTTCGCCGGGCAGGCGCGTATACGTGAGGCTACAATAAATTCGCCGCGCGGCAGAAAAACCGCTGCCGTTAATCGACGAGCGCGTTAACTTACCGCGTTGGACTTGGGTTTCGACGCGGCCACGTAGGCCAAATATTGAATCACTTTCTTCGTGTTTTCGGTTTTGCCGGCTCCGGACTCGCCAGTACACAAAATCGACTGGTCCTCGCGATCTGCAAATATAAAATAACGATAACTTTTACACAGACTATAGTAACAGATAAGATAGATGTAAATTCATTTCAATTTTTATCTTTTTTGTGTGAACATAAAATAAATATTTATTCTTACAATTTCAAGTAAAAAAATGTTTTTGTCGCATTTCTTTTGAATATCAGAATATAACATATTCGCTAGTTAATAATGGACTCTTCGTATGTTAGGAAAAATGTCTCGTTATATCATTACCTTGCAACATTGAACGATAAGCCGTATCGGTAATAGCAAAAACGTGCGGCGGCACCTCGTGTCTCTTGATGCCTTTGTACCTTTCCATGATCTTTTCTGTGTATATTGGCAGTCTCTTGTAGGGATTTACTACGACGCAGAAGAGGCCAGAATATGTCTGCAAAGAGATGTTTTTATTATTTCGACTATTCCACAAGCGTTTCTTTCTTTCTCTTATATTTATTCGAAAGTATTTATAAGATATATAATTATATACATGTATCATAGACACACAGAGCTAATCGAAGCGTTTTCGTCAATAAATAAAAAATCGGAAGAATTAGCTTTCATCTTTATTCATTAATTATTAATCTATGGCTTCATTCACATTTGTGTCTTCCTGAAGCCGTTTTCCTAACCGATTAAAAGCGAAAGCGTTCACTTTTAATCGTGTGACCCAATTGTTTCGGCATTGTTTCCGCTCTGACACCGATGAGCATTCCTAGAATTCTCTCGCGATGGCGCGAGGAGTACGAACATGTTGTAAAGCAACGCTGGAATGTCCGATCGATGACGTCACGTTCACTATGCCACGCTGGTTTTGCGAGCGAGGCACATAAGAGAGCCGAAGCAGAGAGAAAGAGATCGAGATATAAAACTTCTCGGGCTCGCCGTTCTCCAGCGTCTTCTACCTCCGTACTTGCTCTCCCTTTCTCGTTCGGTCGTTTGTTCGTTTTCTCGTTGGCACATTTTCTCCGAGCCGATACGCGTGTACATGCGGGCTGTGGATAACGTTGCCGGTCGTACACGACCGGTGGTCCTGAAACCGAGAGCCTTGACTCTCGCGCTCGTAACCACATCGCACGGAGGAGTCGAAGCGAGTCAAAAAGTATATCCTATCGGCTATGAGAAACCGAGAACCGAGAAAAATAAACATTTGTAAAAATTGATTTTTATATATCTGTAATATCGTAATACTTTTAACTGTCGGATGTGACGTCGCTTTCCCAATAGATAATAAAATACTGAAAAGCCATTTGCTTTTATTGCAAGACTCTTAATTCAGATTTTACAGCGATGTTATTATTGCCGTGGACTTCCCTATTTTGAGATAAATTCACTTTTAAAACGCGAATCATTGTCTCGAAACTTTCTTAAGAGTTTTGCGATAAGATACGATCTTATCCACCGGATGATCAACGGATGTTACTCTGATTAAAAACAAAAAAAGAAATCACACTTGGTTGATTTACGAGCGCATTTTAATCGAAATACGATTATCGATAAGTAATAGTTCGCACTTTGAATGACAGATAAAAACTAAATCCACATAAAACATAAAATGCTCCTTATCGCACATTAGAACTCGTATATAACAGGCTTAGAGAAAATTAATAAGGCTTAGTAAACGCGCAATACGTCAAATCAAAAACTGTTTATCGCGACATAAAGATTGCCTCTCACAACCACTACAGAGACGTATGTTTCTCGTCACCAAGACAAATAAATAAAGGTCTTTGCGTGTGCAGCGGCAGATAGACTTTTACGTTATTGTAACAAAAGAATATTTAATCTCTCGAGCGCGTTATCAAAACAGAGCAAAGTTATTTAACCTTTTATCAGCGGGTGCGCGAGTCCACGCCACATGGCACGTTCAGGGTTGTCTCGTAGACGTTTTTCATACATTTTTCCAGATATCGAATCTCGTCCAATCGCTGTGTTTACGTGAACTCATAGTTTTTCACTCATAGTTATGCTTATTGAATAAATCATCCTCTCTCTCTGCCTCTCTCTATAAAAATTTTATATATACGAGAAAAGATTGATTAGAAACGATACATAAATAGCGAGTAGTGTCATATTGTTGTTGACAAGTTTAATCCTTCAGAAGAACAAATGTCAACGTTGGCTCATTATCGCACATAGTGTCTGTGACAGTTCGTCAAAGTAGACGTTTTCAATGATTATTGACCAGCTCGCACTTCAAAACCACAATTTTCAAGTTAAAGTTTCGAATTGTTGTTTCATTCGCTAGAACAATTTCCATTTATTTCCGAATCTGAAAAAAAAAAAAAAAACGGCTCGGTGAAAAGAAGTTTTCCAGCAATGAAGTCATCGATGCCGTAAATGGCTATTTTCACCATATTATTATTACTTTTGGATATTTATCAATCGTACACATCTCTTTGATCTTGACAATAATAATTAAACATTTGTTTTCTGTACGCAATATGATCGACTTACAGCAACGTATATCATTCATCGTGTGCATCGTACACATTGCGTACACACATTTCATACCGAGAGAGGAATAATTCACCGCCAACGCGTAGACATGAATTATTATCACGTTGTTTACGCATAAAAACGCTCAACATTGATATCGTGCAACGGTTGCGAGCGATATAGTCCTCGAGCATCGGCCGACGAAAGAAAGAAAGCGGGAGACAACGGGTGCGTAGGTGTTAATAAACGCTCCTCTCGCGCTTATCTTACCTTTCGTCAAATGCCGCTACGATGACGCGCTTAATTGCGCGTCTACTCAAATTATTCAACATCATCATTAGAACCGCCGAACAATAACTCGGCGTAGATCCGTTTGGCTCCTCCCGTCGGATCTCGTCAGCTATCGGGTTCCAATCTGGACCGGTGTTTTTAGCCAGTCGACATTTTTTCGACATTACACATCATCGTTGTCCTCCGGGATATTCCCATCATCGTGCGTGTTCTACACCGACTTTCAAAAGAGTTCTCGCGGCGAGTCATCGCCGAGAGACTTTGTGTGTGCGCATCCAGAGCTGACTACAGCGTGATTCACACACACGCACGCACGTTTGCGCTTTCCCCGGGCGGATCCGCACTCGGGCTCGCGCGCTACCCGCGTCATCCTTCGTGGAAGAAGCCACCCGGAACCGGTGTCGGGTTTATTTATTCTCCGCGCGATGATTTCCACGTTAATTTACTCGTGTACTTTCGTAACTTTTCCCATTATGGTCCGGTAAGCATCGGTCGTTGAGTTTTAACCGAGGTTCAAACTTGTTTCCCCGCGTTTAAATGCGCCGCTTGCGGGGAACAAATAACGGCTCGGTTGATTTCAACTAACGTTTGTAGAAACGGACGCTTGTCTTGTGACGCGGCATGTGTGTTGTTTCTCTTTCATAGATCCGTCGTATGTTGCCGCGAGGTTTCTTCACACGATGTAACATCGTGAGAGATAAACGATCTCAAAAAAGTAAACAAATTTCATACATCTGCCTAATTATTATTTTCTTATTACATTGTCTCGGCGACATTTTTTTCTTCACGTGCGACTCTCAATGTATGCGTGCGTTTAAGTCAAATGCACTTTCTTCGTACAACTACTCACATGTATCTGTCGAGCAGTTAACAACCGTGCGATTAACTGTCGCGACGCTTTTCACGAAATTCTGTCGCCAAGACGAAACGGAAACGCGCCTTTGTCCACTTTTTCCAAGCAGGATTGCGCACGGAGGTCCTCGAAAAACCGGTCCCCGGGTGCTCGCCGGATGTCATCGACCCTGTCCAACATTCCTGTTTATACCTCGCCGACGCGACGTGACGGGAGATTCTTCTAAGCAAATCGGCAAGCCGGCGAGCGCGATCGCGACATGCGTTACATCTCACGGAGCCGACATCTCTCGCCGCAAGGATAAAGTAAGTCTCTTCTTTATAAGACGTACGCGAAGATCGACATCCTGTCGATAGAATTTGCCGAAAGAATGATTTTGATGGAAACGGCGATCGAAAATGGCGGAGTTTAGAAATGCCGGAGTGTGAGAAACGTTGTTCTCGCGTGAAAATTCTTACTCTCTTTAGTCGTCTTTTGAAAGCACACAAATAGATAACAAAAAAACTATTTCATTATATTTTTCTTACGGAGAAAAGACAGAGATAGTATACAAGTTATTTTCGTCGCAAGTTTAAACCGGCAATTACGATCAAATCCTTGTACATGTGATTCAGAATCAGATTTGTTCGCAATGTCACGAATCGCGACTATCAAAGTTGCGTGCCGTATCTCGGTGTGAATCACCTTTCTACGCACCGACAAAACGCAACGATGCGTCACACTCGCGGCGTTTAGTAGCGCGCGCGCGCGCTTCACCTCGCGTTTTCTATTATAAGGACATCGTTGGATCTTTTTTTTACAGGGCGCCCCACGTCAAGATTTTCTTTCGGACGCCGTAGTAACGAGCATGAATGCGGGACGACGACCGTAAAAGGCATCGTACTTGCCGCGGCGACTCGTTACCGGTCGCTCGGCAAGCGATCGTTTTGCCGTCGCGTCTTTAAGACACCCGCGATTTAAGCGGGTTAAGGACGCTCGTCCTTATAAGGACTCGTCTTTGCCTTTTTGCGCTTGCCTTCGTTCTCCCTCTTCATTCCTCCTCGTCTCTCTTTCTCTTTTGCTTTTTTTTTTTTTTTTCGTCCCGTAGCTCGCACATCTGACCGCCTATCCGCGCGATCGCCCTCGATTCCAGACAAGATCGAAAGTCTCGATTCTCCGGCTCTCTCGCGCGAGGAGGCATGCGCGTGATCAAGTGCAATTTGTAACGAACGGTAAAAGCGTGATTGGAAGCGGTACGCTTTATTATTTGCGGGTCAAAGTTGCGACGCCGCGAAACAACGTCGTAAACCTATCTCCCGCGACGAAATCGCGCGAAAACGCGCGCTCTCGAAATTATCGGCGAAATTAACATAAATTCACCATTAGTGTACACGCACGGTGTACATCGCGTGTATCGTTTTTATCGCTGTTTTTAACGCTGACTGTTTGTAGACCAACACTAGATTAACTTCTTACGCTTTATTATTATTATTATTATTAACGCGGAGATTGCAGTCCGCGAAAGAAGACGTAAGTTCCACGATGACGGAACCGCGAGCGTTCAGTCATCTGCGAGATAAGTATAGTTTATTACTAATCGTTGTAAGTTTATTACGTGCTTGTTACTCCAACGTGTTTCTTATTTTTCAATTCTGTGATTCCTTTTCGTGTATCTTTTCTCTCATTCTAAACGCGCATTTTATTACGTTTTTATTACAAATAAAACATTTTGATTTCTAGAACAAAATAAATAATTTGTAAACAAATTTAATCTCTTGTAGTATCAAAATAGAAAAGAGATTTTTTTATCAATGTGAGCTCGTGTACGTGCTGGATGTATAGTCTGTTATAAATTAAACTGATCACGTTCTTTGACTGTAAATTAATGTTCTCGCAAATTTTCGAAAATGCCGGTGGCAAGTCGTGTCATATGATGAAGAACAGCGACATTAACATTCTGGACACATCATTAATACGAAAGCAGTAGTTAGTTTAGTTCCAATCGAGTAAATGTATGTATTTTCAGTTTTATATAATATGCAAAACTGTATATTAATATTTTATGTATATATTATATAATAAATTTTTCTATAAATTAAACAGATCACGTTCTTCTTTGACAGACTGTACACTTCCTGGCTCAGATGTTTTTTTTCGCTTTTAAATTTCATAGAAAGGATAAAAATGGATAACTGTTGCAAAGCAAGCATCCAATTTCGCTTTGCAAATTGAATTAAATTCGAAAAAAATATGTAAAAGTGTAAATTGTTATGTGTAATAATTTACACTTTTAAAAATATATATTTCGCGCACGTACATCCATAACTCACATTGACCGAAAAATTCTTTTTGCTAGTTAAATAATTTGTCTCAAGAAGATTGCTTAGGATCATTCACTAAATTTAGTACGTTTGAACGTGTTCTCAGAGATTATCGGTTCCGATTCTTATCTTCGACACACGTTAGCTTCTTTCCCAGAAGTTGGTCGCTGACTGACGCTTACAAATTGGAGCTGTCACACTACATAAAAACCAGGCCAATCCCTTGTTATGCAATTTAAAGGCGCATCGCGTTTAAACCGGCCTTTGAGAGAACGAAATCTCGCATTTGCCTCTCTAGCCGACTTTCTAAAAATGGTACCGTCGCGTTTGCTTGTAATGACTCCCGAGACGGGAACGTTGGGCGCACTTATCTATGTATTAAAACCGGCTCTAGGCACGCCGTGTGCATTCATGTGTCGAGCACACACACACACAACTGCAGCGCATTTACGCGAGAAATGGAGCCACGTTGCGTCGCGTGCAAGTTCCGATGCATCATCGCGTTGTACATTCATCTCATCGACGAACGAGAAACGTCAGTTGGCGAATATTTATCGAGCGCATGTCTCCGCAAGCCGGTAGCTCTCCAGACGATGCCCTCACCCGCCAAATATTCGGGCGCATCGCGAATGCACTTACACGACGAATATTAAACGCCATGCCCAATTTGAACGCGACGCGCGTTCACTCGGACAAACGTCGATCGACGCGATCATCTGCAAATGAAGTAACGCATAATATAATACGCGACGTTATTTTTACTTTTTTTTTTTTTTGTGACATTACATAATTTCGTATTATACATTCCGACACAATTTGTCATGTAAACGCGATATAACTCACTTTGTCAGATACCACACAAAAAAGAGCGAGCACACACGCGGTTATTATACATTGACAACAATTGGAATTACGTCACGGCTATCGGCGACGATATTTATCTTTGCTTCGGCAAATAATTGGCCAGTGAACGGCTGTTTGAAATCCGCTTAACTGCCGTGTCGTATTACATATCGGAGATTGCGATTGCATAGCGATTGCGTATCGAAGATCGATACTCGGCCAACGAAGACAGGAATGAAAGACGAAGCGAATTATTATTATGATTGTGAGATTGATGATTTCTATTTATTTTTCTTTTTGAACTGAATTCAATTCGAAAATTCATATTGGATGCTTGTTTTGCATCGCATATGTATAAATTACTCCTATGAAATTTAAAGAACCTACGAAAGTCAAGGCCGGGAGTAGAACCCGGATCTCCCGCATTCCGTGCAGAACGCCTTATCAATTCGGCTACCGAGACACTAGATGAATTTTTCGCAATGTTCGAATATGACAAAGTCGAAATAACGCAATTTTTCACCTGCGTGAATTGCAAACAAAAAATTTAAGCCTACATCAAACGAGCAAAGAGTTTTTCGATCAATGTGAACCATGTGCTGGATGTACGTGCGCAAAACATATTTTTAAACGTATAAATTATTATACACATAATAATTCGAACTGAATTCCATGCGAAAATTCACATTGGACGATTGTTTTCACATGCTACATATAAATTATCTATTTTACCCCTTTATTTTTTGCTTTTTTTTATTTCTCAGAACATTTCTCCGTTCGTTCAATCTTCAATTGTAGTGTGACCGCATGAGATCTGAATGTGTGTGTGCGGTCACGAAGTCTCTCGCGAACGCATGCGATTCATGAGCGACAATAACAACCGACTTTGCGAAAACACAAGAAGCAGAGATGAATACGAGATAAGCGCCAGCTTGGAGTAAACCACGCGGTAGCTTACAGTCCGGACCGTTACAGTCCAGATACGGTCCATATATGGTTCGCGACGAGTAAAATCAATCGGATTCGCGCCATATACGGGATCGGAATAACGACGTACATGTGCGTAAGATCATTGCGTAAGAACGACAGTTTTTTTTTTTTCAATGTATTAATGACTTGCCTGGTAACAAAATTACTGAAAAACTTGCTGAACACGCAGAAGTCTTTGCCTCTTTGACCTCGCGAAAAATCGCACCGTCGTTCGCACGTCCGCACATGCTTTACATTAGCGCGTTCATGTTGTGTATTTTATCACACATAAAAGCGTTTGATTAGTACTCGAGAGAAACGACAGTAGTTAATTACAATGCATCTGTCGTTGACAAGTTTCATTCGTCAGAAAAACAAATGTCAAACGCTAACTCATTATCGCACATAAGTGCAATAATGTCTGTACGACAGTGTGTCAAAGACGCTCTCTCAGTAATTTTCGACAATACACCAGTTTTTAATTGCTGCAACAGTAGAAATGTACGAGCCGGGCTTCGAATTGTTGCCTTATTTGCCAGATGTGGTATTTCTATTTATTTTCTGAAAAATAATAGATAGGTGGTAAGAAATTTCCCAGCAACAATCAAGTCATCGATGCCGTAAATGGCTATTTTGAAGAGCTCGAGAAATCGTTCCAGTAAAGTGCTCTCGAGAAGCGCTGGTCAAAAATATATCGAGGTAGATGTCGACTATTGAAAAGTAAGTACGTTTCAACCCGATAAATTGTTTAACTGTTCGTTTCGGATACTAGAAGAACGTAATAGACTAAACAGCAAATCTCTACTTGCACTGTGTGAATAATTGTTGAATAATTTTAATGTTGAATAATTTTAATTTTGATAATTCTACATCGTTCTCCGTTTGTGAACCGATCTCTTTTTTTTTACTCGCTTCATATTTGTGCTTTTGCGCTGCCAATGCAAGACTATATACGTTACATATCGAAAGCGAATGGCGTAACAAACGCGTGTCGATCATGCCTAAGCTGAGCGGCGGCCCTGAAACGGCCGAGGCGAGAATTCCGCGTGAATTCCGAAATGTTACTGTTCACGCGGTATCTCCGCTGCAGGACGTAAAAAGAGATTCCGCGTGCGGCTACTACAAGCCGTGCGCCGCGAATACTGATGCACACAGTAATCGGGTTGCCAGATGCCGCGAAGTGGAGAAACCTCGGCGTGGTCCGATCTCTCGACATTGCAAATTCTAGTTATGAGCAGATCGATTAAGAGTCGAAAACTGTCGAGCGATGTTAGCTATTATTGTCAGTCAACAACGAGAGAAATGCAGTATTAAATGAACAAACTAGAAAAAAGTAAAAAGACAATTCAAATTTATAGATCACAACTCTTCAGTAGTATTTTCAGTAGTACTTTCAGTACATAAGTAATTGAAATAATCTATGGAATCTTCTCCTCGAGAAAAAAATTGAAGCTACATTGTTAGAAACGAATAAACAGTTTGATAGAACCCAGAGACTCTTTTGGCGAACGAAAGGCTCGATTTGAAACGGTAAGCTACATTTCGCCAAGGTGACTGTCGAACTACCAAGATGGCGGGTCTCTCAAGATCGGTCTCCGTTCAGTTCTCCGGCACGACCTCCCAACGAATATCCCAACCTTCCTCCGCCTTTACCTCCTCGTTACTCTCCCTTTCCCCGTGTGCTCTCTGTCACTTTGCCTCTCTCCGCGCTGTCGCTTTCTCACCTTATCCACGAAGACCGTCATCGGACTCTGTCTACCTTTGAAGTCGCGTTTACCGAATCAGTCACGCGTGAGTCACGACGAGCATCGACTCTCATTCTACGAGACTAGGTGAAGAAAAAACCGAGAGAAAGAAAGAGAGAGAGAGAAATAGTGCTACAGAATATTGTTGCTGAGGTTTCAAGTTTGTTTTGCACTCCTACCTCGATAATGTAATGGTTTGTTTTGCAAATAACATAATTCATGCTGAACAAATGTGTGCACAAGTAATGTATCTAATTAAAACTGTTTGCTATTAAAATACTTCTCTTCGTTTATGATTATTTGTCGCTCCGATTTAATCGTATGCGGTTGATATCGATGAATCGCATGCGGTTGATACACGTGAATCAGATCGCGAGAGATTTCAATCGTTTATCTGAACAATGTTCAGTTGCGGTTCTTGTATCATGCAATTTTCCGCAACGATATAGCGCACGCAAACAAAATCAACAAACGTACAGCCTGGTAATATCATGTCGAAATTCCGGGTATCTCTTGTCCAAACAATGTACGCTCGCGTAAACCGACGAGAAGTTATGACGAAGCCCGAGTGGAATTTCTGACGTAAATTTCAAGCCAAATCCCTAACAAACGTCCGTTCGGTTGTGGCGTGACAAATTCATCAACGGGATGTGGGATACGCGCGCGACGTTTCGACCACATTCTTATACCAACTTGATAAAAAAAAAACATACACAAAATGCCTTCGCACGATTGCATTTAACCCCGTTGTGGCCCTCAATAATGCCACATGACGCGCGCTTTTTTTAACGCCAAAGTCGTCCACATACGGGATGTCCGAGAAGTCACCGCGCGTTTCCTTTGAAAATGACACGTCCTGGACATCATCGCGCAAGAATCTCATTAATTAGAGTGATTTCTGAAAAGTACAACATAATTTAACATTTAATCTTAATAATCCGTTTGACGCGTTTCAAGGTTTTACTCCGTTTTACTCCGTTCACGCAACGCGTGTAAACGCCCGAGCGGCAAACAATCCCAACGGCAATCAAAATTTTATTGTTGAGAAGCCGAAGACATCTACTTGTCATCCGGCTAGGAAAGGTGTCTCTTTAACGCGCTGTTTATAAAGTTACGAGTTACACCGCTCGTATAAAGCGTATGTGAGAACAGCTGCGCGATTCCGCTATCTTATCGAACGCGACTATCGTTGAATACTTTCTTGACAGCAAGGAGGAAATACAAAAACGGTGGTGATCTGGTAGTACAAGAGAATTTGTGCGACACGGAAAATTCATTGTGGAAGATTGCATGGGTTTTCTTTTCTAATTTGTACACAGAAAAACAAAAATTGGCCGAGCAAAATTTGTTCTACTTACAAATTTGTTTTTATGTCGCGGCTAAGACCGTATTCATGGTCGAATTTTATATTTAATTTTTCATGTGTATTCATGGTCGAATTTTATATTTAATTTTTCATGTGTATTTATGGTTGAATTTTAACGTTAGAGGACCGAACTGGCTCGCATATGGGCCAGCAACAGACTTAGCAACTGATACATGATTACATATGTGCATGAATTTTTCGTGAAAAAAAGATAAGATTTCAGTGGAAAAATGCCGGTCCTCTACAGATTAAGATAATAACAATACCTTTATTAAAAACGCAAATTAAATACAGAAATTTACTCGAGAAGAAAGCATTACAAAGAAAGCGCTTTAAATGGCGAGGCAGCAACTTACAAGACTGTTGTTCTTAAGCCTAACCAACAAACACAAGATCTCCCTGAGAGTTTATCTTCAAATATTCTGTAGCCAATAAAATGACTCATACATCATCCGAAGATAATCTTCTTGATCTTAAATGTACGATTATCGGTTTCATTTATTTAATTGATTTCCCGTCGCTGTAAGTGATATAATAAGCTTGTTTTTTTTTTAAGATAATGCGAGTATAAGCTAAAAAGTCCAATGTGATAAGACATTCCGATTAAATGTTTCCAACGTCATTCTTTGTGAAGAATGCATCGATATAGATTGCTTGTGCGTTACGCTCTCTTTTGAATAAAACCATCTGTATTTACTTGCGATCATTGACGATTTTGTTCGATCTCTCCCTTTATCCCCTCGCTCTCTCAAAATTATTCTTGCCTCTTCTTAGTCGAAAATAACGTGGAAAATTCATTCATGATCTAAAACACGTTTTGAAGTAGCTTTTAACTGACCATATTGTGTAGACAAATATATCAATGTTAGATAACGATCCAAGAGATGTAACGTGAGCCTAAATAATTCGTGACATCACACGCATTTGAAAATCTATGACACTCAATTACATAATTAATTCCTGTAATAATATTTATACAAATTTATGAAACGTAACTTTTTTCAATTTCTGTCTGACATTTTAAATTTAAATCTACTTTGACACTTGTCGATATTTGCAATTTAAAGAAGTTCAAAAATCTGATATTTGTTTTCAATTATGAGATCAAAGTCGAGAGAGACGAGCCAATCGTCTACCGCGTTCGAAATGTAATCAAAATTAGTGTGAGTCACATACTCCACCCGGAGTGAGGTAGGGCTAGGTTCTTATCACTCGGCGATAAGCGAAAAGCATCAAGGAAACGCGTTCTCTTCTAATACGTAGGCGCGACACGTCGGCTCGCAGAATCGGTGTGACCATCGGCACCGCCCATTTTTCTTTTTTTTTGTTTGACGATCCAGGCGATACCTGATCGCGACGAGTTTCGTCCTTGATCTTAGGAACCAATGCGCTTTCGTTTTAATTTCAGCAAGACCACCATCGTGGAGAATCACAGAACAAAATTAATTTGTATCTATAAACTTTGAAGATTACATATTTTCTTTCGATCCTAAATTTAATTTATATTGGAAATTTACAGGCGGTTTTGCTTGATATCAAGTTTCGAACATCAGACCTGGTTCGGACCTGCAAGCAGAGGTATGTAAGACGAGCATTTTTCACTTCCCACACTGCAATTATATCTTGCAAAACAACTTTCTTCACGGTATTTTCTTACGATAATTCATTACCTTATCTGCGCTTCGCATCACATATCTTACATGTAATTTTTTTGCTCAATGAAATCCGAACGTTGCATCGCAATGCACGTATATTCTGAAGACATGGAAAAAAGACGGCATTTAATATGAATAATGAAGCATTTGAAATCTCATGAGATGAAATTTCGAAGGTCAAAACCGAGGAATGTTTAGCGGGTGTTAAATTGCAATGCAAATATTGCAAGTATCTAAATCGTAACGACGTCTTTTTCCGATCAGAGACATTCGCGTCACACGCACCTTTCTCTCTCGCTCTCTTTCTCTCTCTTCGTCTCTTTCGGTCTCCCGACATTTCCGATATATCTCGCGCGCGGATTAATTCCAGACGAGGACGAGCAAGAGCCATAGTGAACCGAGAGTGCTATCTTTAGTTCGCCTTACGAGCGAAAGAGTCATACGGGTTTCTCTCTTTCTCTCTCTCGTTGGTCGGAATAAGACCAATTTCTCGAGGATGTGAGACGTTGTTTTTTTGTAAGGTGTCAGTTTACCCGGAAAATAACAAAAAAAAAACCGTTACATTATTAATAAATTAATAAAAGCAGCTGCTATTTTCTCATCTTTTTTTTAATTTTGTATATTTTTTTATAATTGACGCAAAAACAAACAATTCCTTAAACACACGTAAACATAACAAGAATTCTGACATAGTAGTTGGCGCGTTTTTGCATCACGCGTTTGTACCGCAGTCTTGTAAATATTTTGAAGCCGACATTCGAGAGAATGATCGAAAATTTCATGCAAAAACTTCTCTGGTCCTGACTATTAACGTTAAACGGTCACGAATTACTAACGCCAACTCGAATTTGAAGTCAAGCTTGTACTGACACGATGACTCACCGGTGCTTCGCGCCGCGACGTACATGTTAATCTCGCAACACGATTTGCGTTTTCCAATTTGTCGGCTCTCTCATTTTGAGGGGCGATATTTTTCCATTAGAATCTTAAACCTTTTTCACGGAAAATTTATCCACCTATGTAACCTACATGTAGCATGAAGTTGCTAAGTCTGTTGATGGCCCATCTGTGGGCCAGTCCTCTAAAGATTAAAATTGTTTTATCTGCATCTCAGTCGAAGTTATTTAAAGAGCCTCATTAAAATACAAAGTTCTAACCTTCTTCGAAGTCGTAGCTGCAATACGAGGAAAGAATATTTAAAGATAGTTTGTTTGTAGCACCACCAAACATCAAACGGACCGACCTGATCTGACTCAAAAACAGGATTCATTTCAAACCTTGATGTTTTCTAAATTTTTTGCTCAAAAAAAAAAGAGACGGACGGTTTGAACTGAGGTTAGAGTTAACCGACATCGGAGAAACTGGCCTTAGGGGAAATTGCGTTCACATGGAAGGGCCAGTACACATCTGGCACTTGCACCTGTATCGCGCAGCGGCTTTCAATGAGATAATGCTGAATTTCAGTGGTCTTAAAAAAACATTTCTGCTAAATTTAGAAAATCATAAAATCAGAAGAATTTCTTATTCCAGATAACAGAATAATACGTGGTAAAAACTCGGATGATTCAAAGTAGAGAGAAGTGTTTAAATGATATTCGATAAATTCATTTTTCATATTTATTTTGTATTGAGTCTCGAGTCTTTTAATAGCAAGTTAGTAGACAATTTTGAACTTCTTGAAACACGAGACCCGGTGGCCAACCGACCTGCGGTGCGGATTGAGAAGGGGAATTGGGTTAGCGGCGGGCGTAACGTGCGTCGCACGCTCCGAAATCAAACGAGAAGCAAGCAACTTAAATGTCTACTATTATTTGAACGCTGCGAACAGAGGACTCATCGTGTACCGTGAGGTAAAATTGACGAAAAAACGCTTCGATCGCGCACCGGGAAACACGCGCCGAGATGCGACGTGTGTTTGTCGGACAAGAAAGAGATTGTGGACAAATGAGAAATCGACATTGCACTCACGTAAATCAGTCCGGAATAATACCGGTCCTTGAGGTTATGCAGAACGGAGGCTTCGTTCAGGCAGGTGAGCTCCGCCATGTCCTCGACCTTGTCAAATTTGGGCGGATTCATTTTCTGTATGTCGTCCTTTGCGACGAGCACACGTTTGCCGGTCTCGGCGATCTCCACCTCGACCTCGTCGCCGCGCTCGCCCTTGATGCCAGCGGCGACGAAGCCCTGCGTTTCGTGCGGCACCCACACCAGCTTCTTTTGCGTCCATTCCGCCTGAGTGGCCGGATCGTTGAAGCTGTTTCTGTCCACCGACAAGAAGCGCAGTTCAGGATCGGACCGGTCTACCCTCGAGTCCAAGTCCGCCATCTTTGTTTAGCGCACACACGACGCGGCAAAGCTGCTGCCGTTGCTGCCTCTTTTCTCTCTCGTTTTCCTCCGCGTTCTCTCCGTGCCTTTAGTTTTATTTTTCTCACGCACCAAACCAGCGTCCGTCCGTCTCTCCTCGTTACTACAACAAAACTATACCGCTTTGTACCACGCGTACCGAGACACGATCGACACGCAGTCGAGTCTGACCGAGCCCAACGACGACGTGCGACGGCGACTGCCGCTACTAGCTGTCGCCACGATCCGCGATCAACGGCGAGTCAAAAACGAATGTGCGACTACGGCATCACCCGGCATTACCACCACCACTGCCACTTTCGTCGCCACTACCGCCACCACTGCCGCCACCACTTCTTCAGAAATGCAACACGAATTTCTCTTTTTTTGTCGCGAGCGAACGTCTACACAGTTCGACGTTCGACCTTCTGTTGCTGATTGCTGTTGGCGCTTCCTCGTTCAGACGATATTGTAACGGCAATGTAAGGCTACACGTGTAAAAATACGCGGATTCCGCGTTCTTGTCTTTCTTTGTCTCTTCTCTCACGCCCTGTTTTTCGCTTTGCTCGCTCACTTTTTTTTCACCGTGGACGCAGCAATCGCAACTGTTGGCGACCGTCATCGAGCGTGACCGTTTACAATTCTTCGAGTCGTCCGCGCCACATTCAACGTCTCTTTCAATCGTCTTTGTGTTCCTACGGTTTCTACTCGGGCGACATCCTTTTCAAGCAATGTCACCAAAATGCTAGGGATGTGCGCGACCTATACGCGAAATTCGAATCGGAACGAGTTTCTTTCGACTCGAGTCCGTATAATCGATATATCAGCTTGTATTTCGATTATTAGTCGATTATTCGTCTTTTTCGAGCGATCGGAAACTAACAGTCGATTTATCTGATATATCGATTATATTCAGAGGAATCGTGTAAATTAAATTTGAAAAAAAAATAGAATTATCTTGACAACCCTTACGAAAAAGAACTACTGGCAGTAATATATTGCGGCAGTGATCCGAAAGAATTACTTTCTGTAATTCTTCTGTAAAGTTCTTCTGTGTAAAGAAGCATTCTGTGTAATTGCCAGTAATATTCTCAGCGATTCTTGTAATATCTAATAATATTTTTGTGTGATTGTCAGTAATATTTATATTACTGACTTTATTTATATGTAATTGGCAGTAGTCTTTTTCGTAAAGGAATATACACACGTGT